>CAVNYN010288863.1:0-37002 GCA_963692815.1 Nyctanthes arbor-tristis | reverse complement strand
AAAATAAAACTGAAAAGCTTAAAAAGAAAAGAAAAGAAAAGAATCTTGTTAGAGACAAACTTCAAACTTGTTTTTACACTGAAACTATATAGCAATTTAAAGAAATCCAACCAACAGTGCTTAGCCTAAGGGCTGAACCCATTGTTCTATATTGAGTCGATGTTCTATAAGAATTGCATGATATAATTTGAACAATTAATCTTCTTTCATAAAAGGTCTGGAAAAAATTTGCTAGTATAAGAAAATTAACAGAGTGTGTGTCAAATTGACCGGCCAACCACCAAACCGTTAAGATCAATCAAAGAAATGTGAAGGTTAAGTTATTATCAAAATACTGACAAATCACATAATTGGGAAAAAAAACATTTATCAGATGCTCTCATATGTTACCTATCCTCCATTCTATTGATGTGTCAGTCAAAGAATAGTGTGAATTTTTTAATTTAATCTATCAACATTTCAACAGAGAAGCCATTAATCTTCAACCACATGTATGATAATATAATATATATTACTAAATGGTAATTTAATAGACTATATCTATTAAAGTTCCCCCCAAAAAAAATTCTTAAGTGAAGAGACAAACATAAAATTTCATAGATGATAAAAAATTTAACTTATATATAACATAGTCACTTGCACATAGTCGTACTTCCGCCATCACACAGAAGGTCTTCATTCATGTAGTCTTCATCCAATTTTAGAGCAACTTATCATAATTGATAAGAAAATAATAAATTTATTAGAAAACATATATATCATGAAGGGAGCTTTAGATTAGAAAAAGGAACGATAATTATTAATTAATATTTGATTTGAGTAAAAAGATTGCAATTAAATTAATTGAAATTGATGCATGGGAAGAATAATATTTTAGAATATAACATATAGGAAGTTAGACAATGATTACGCAACATTTGTACAACTGTTGCCCATATTCACAAATCATTTTTACTTAAAAATAGAATATTGTCAAACCATTCACGTCCACATATTTGAAGTGACCCGCTTGGACTACGAATATCTCAACGACTCATTATTACAAAATATATTTCTACTGAAAAAATTGTGAACATTTACAACTTAAACATAAATGTACATCAATTACTTCAATAGATGACATCCTTTTCTTATTTAGCTAGGTATCGGAAAAATGAATGTTAGTGATCAAATGGGTGGTTTGGCATCCTATTTTATTTAAACACTTGTACAATGCACAGAAATAAAATATTGATCGCATATATTGCCCTTAATATAGTAAAACACTGCAAAAGATCAGGAACATATAATAATTTTTTTTTTAATTTTGAAAAAATTCGTTAAATGAAAAATTTACCTTTAAAATTTTTCCGTGCTCTATATGGTAACTACATATCAATGTAAGAAATTAGCGAAAATCATAGGTTGAAGAAGCCACATGTGTTCACACAAAAATTGAGATTTGTTTCTTCCAATACCATATTATTATTAACATAAATAAATTATGAAATAATAATACCATACTAATATTTAATAATATTTATGTTAATAAGACTGTTTATTTATGTTAATAACAATATGGTATTGGAAGAAAAAAATCTCAATTTTTGCGTGAACACATATTTTAATAAGGGTTTGAAGAAGACATACGCGTTCACGCAAAAATTGAGATTTTTTTTTCTTCCAATACCATATTATTATTAACATAAATAAATTTCAGAATAAGGAAAAATATTATAGAAAACACTAAAATAAGCAATTTTCTTAATAAGTAGGAATTTAGTTAAGTATCCATATGGACTCAATTTAAGGCTAATAAAAGATAAAAACGCGTTTCTATTTTGGCTAAGTACGAAATAGGATAAAATTGGCTGAAATGACCAACATAGGTAGATATGACGTCATGCTGATGTAGGTTAGAGTGAGAAATAGAAGGGTTCACTACTCTTGATTTAGGATATAACTAGATTTTTTTTCACCCGTGCTTTATACGTGTAGAGTTATAGTATACATTCATATCAAAATTGACGTGTGAGTGTATACATTATGTCATAAATAAAGTACTATATACCAGTTGTATTGTATAAAATTACGAATTGATATGAGAATTACAATTCACCATGAGATATTTATAGTAAAATGCTTGAATTCAAAATTCTAGTCTCCTCCAAACACGTTGTGCAAGTTCACACGTCTGACATATATAAAGTTGTAATAATTAACAGTCAAATAATTAGATATGACAATTTGACCCATCAATCCATTAAACTCGTAGAGACCTGCCTCTAATAGGATTGACTCACCACGCCTAGTTGGGGTAAAATGCCGGATATAGGGCAACATTGTCTACCCAAGGACCTGATCCGCACCACAGACCCGTGACCCACCAAGCATTTCTTTTCTTTTAATAAATTTAATTCTAAAAATGTATAGAAATTATTAGAGATGACAATTTGACCGATCAACCCATAAATCTATAACAATTTATTTTTTTATTATATTATTTTTTTAAAATGATTTTTCTATCGAATTGAAAGAATCATGTTATAATTATATTAGTTAATTTGAGAACTTTAAAATTCTAAATAAATGTTTTGTTTTATTTTACGTTCATCAATTAATAATGCGTTACACATAACATTAATTGAAAGGGGAAAATATCCATGAGTCATTTCGTGGGCCGTGGTAGCGTCCCATCTCACCCCATCAACCCATTAAACCCGTAGAAACCTGCCTCTAATAGGATTGACCCGCCATGCCTAATTGGAACAAAATGACAGATATAGGGCAACATTATCTATCTCGCCGTGGGTCCAAGGCGGGTGCGGGTCAGGTTGGACCCGCCCCACATACCCGTGACCCACCAAGCATTTCTTTTCTTTTTAATAAATTTAATTCTAAAAATATATAGAAATTATTAGATATGGCAATTTGACCGATCAATCCATAAATCTATGACAATTTATTTTTATTGTTTTATTATATTATTTTTTTAAAAGAAGTTTTCTATCGAATTGAAAGAATCATATTATAATTATATTATTTAATGTTGGGAACTTTAAAATTCTAAATAAATGTTTTGTTTTATTTTACGTTGATCAACTAATAGTGCATTACACATAACATTAATTGAAATGGGAAAATATCCATGAGTCATTTCGTGGGTCATGGTAGCGTCCCATCCCGCCCCATCACCTGACCTGTCTTAACCCGCCTTATGAATAGGTATGTTTGAGGCGGGTCTAGAGTGACTTCAAGACTCGTGGGGCGGGTCTAGGGTATGGCAAACCCGTCCCATTACCATCCTTATAAATAATCATATCATAGTCAGCTATTACAACTATGAATTTAACCTCTTACTCGTGCGTTGTACGGGAAGACTGATTTTCAAAAAAGTCCAATAACAATGAGTAATAAAATATTGGACAAAGACGTGTTATCGGATTTACATAACAAAAACAATAAATATACAGTTTTGATTTAGTATTTGACATGTTAAATTAATATTTTATTAATATTATATTAATAGCTACCGCTTATATGCTCGATTAATATTTTACTATATTTCACTTTTAAATCATCTAACTTATTTCATGTTATTAGTTAATAGTCTAACAATACGTATTAGGCATATACATCAGTTACGGATAATAAAAAATTATAAAAACTCATAATTATATACAAATGCTAAAAAAATAGAAATGAGCAAACTAAAATAAAAAAGGAATATAAAAAACTAATAAACTAATATAAATTATTGAAAATTCGTGAAGAATATTCAAATAAGAAAAGTTTAAATTTTAAAACTCGAAAATGAGGCTATAAGTCTTCCATTTTTTTTTAATTTCGTTTTCATGTAGGTGTTTCCTTTTTTGTATTATCTAGATTGGTCATTAACTTTGAGTTGACAAAACTTATATATTGACAAAACTACATTAATTCCAAATTGTTCTATATTTGGAAGACTTTCAATAAGAAACCCGATCATGGAGATCAGTAGTGGCTGATTTTTAATTTCTTTAACAAAAAATGGTTTTTTTATTTACAGATTTAGAGTTTTATCCATGGTACGCAGCAAGGTAAAATTTTTGTAGATAATAATTTTAAAAAGTTTATCCAATTAAAACAAGAGTAAAGAATAATACTTAAAATGTAATGCATCACGCCCTGTAACAACTGCATCACGATGCACATATATATATATATATATAATCACTATACACATACAATATATAAAAGTGTTACATAAACTGTCACGATTTTGAGAAAATTTAATTCAACTTTATGATTTCCATGCAATTTATGACGCTAAATAATAATAAATAATAATATAAATAGTAATAATAGAAAAATGACATTTTTTGGGGGATTTGGTTTCCTTAGATTCAAGGACTCTAAAAAATAAAAATTTGAAAATTATGAAATTTTGTGATTTTAGAAGGGAAAGAATTATAGAATGAATTTTGAAAATTATGGAAAGATTGAAGATTAAAGGGATAAGGAAACAATATATGAAAGCATAGTAATTCTCGCTAAATGTGCGTCTTTAAGGTCAAAAAAGAATTTAATGATTATTCTAGTAATATTTTAGCAGTACGCTTTTGATACAATTGACGGAGCATTAATTTTACTTACTCGTTATTATGGACACTACTATACTTTCATAAATAAAATAAATAAATAAAACAATTGAGGTAGTAATTCGGCCCAAGTCATTGTGCAACATCAAGATAACCCAGTTTAAATCATTGTGCAACATCATGATGATGTTAGCAAAATTATGGGCGAAAAAATTGCAATTGAGAATCCAAATCTAATTGAAAATTCTTGTATTATATATTATATGATGATAGATAGATAGATTGCACAAATAAGAGAGAGAGAGAGAGTATGTGTGTGATTAGATTTGTGTTTATAGAACCATTGATTATAAGTGCGTCCTGTATATTTGGTGAAACTGTAGCACCGGTTAAATTGTGGCATATGCTCTTATTAATTAATTTGTTCTTTAACTCTTCGTTATTCTAAGAAATTTTGATTTTCAACTTCAATCTATAAACCAATTTGAGACTTTGATGTCCTAAAAACATTTTAAGTACTGTTTGATTACATGCATGAAAAATGTATGAAAAGAAAATGAATTTTAGGCAATTAAATTTACTAGAATTTATTTTCACAAGAAATGTTAATTACACGTATTTGATTGATTTAATTTTTCAACTAGAAATGGCTGTTGTTTTCCATCTTTTAGTGTTTGATAACTGTTATCTTCTATAAGAACGATATTTTTTTCCAAAATTTGTTATTTGATAGTCATTATTATTTCTCATAAAAATTATCAAGTTTTCTACGTAAATTATACTTTTTTCCATGTATCTTTTTATTTGCCAATATTTTTTTTATTTGTCAAATCTACACGAACTCGAATTTTGAGTTGAACCTATGTTTATATTTGAGACAAATCAAACCATGGCGAATAAAAAAAGATAGAACAAATACAACACCCATCAAGCTTTTGTCTTACATGATTGTTTTGTTTAATGGATAATTGTGATACGAGGATCATGTTTACGTATAGCTATGAAGATATAGTATATAGAGTGAGGCTTTCTGATGATTATAGTTCCATTATATGGTTTACTCGTGACTCAACAAATAATTTTGAGGCAAGTAACCATTCAGTAATGTACTTAATAAGTAGAAGCTTATACTAAAAATAAAAAAAATAAAAAATTACACGTGAAGATTGCTGAAAGCACTCCAGTTTGAAAATAAAATAACTCTAATAAAAGAGAGAATTTATCACCTACATTGAATTGAATTTTGTTACATTCATGGATAATAAAGAAAACATATCCCCGAGCTTGGATTTTTAACATAAAAAGAAAAGAAGGAAAGACATATTTTATGAAATATGAGAAGCATCGTTCTACTTAATAGGAGAATAATGCTTGAAGGAGATATATTGACTATTGATGGCTAGGACTTCTCAATTACGTATTTTGCAATTTTGTATATCTTTTAAGTTGGAAAATAATCTAATATTCTAAGAAATACAGAATTTCAATTCCTGAAAAACGAATTACCTAGTCCTCGCAAGGAAAATATTTTCCTTGTTTTCGTAGAAAATGTGGTCACTTGACCAAAAGTAGGAAAATATTATCCAAGGAAAAAATTCCATTCAAACAACACGAAAGTGAGGATTTAGTTGGAAAACTAACATTTTTCATGGAAAATTATGGCAAGAAGGAAATTTATTTGGAAAGGAACTATTTTCTTATTAATTGAATTACTAGTAATTAAATCCCATTGAAAATAAATTGTAAAGTGTTTGACTGAAAGTGAAATCCTTGAGAAAACAAAAAAGTGGAAAATAAAAATCTACACCCCATAGGAAAATATTTTCTTTTTTCAAGAATAATGTGGTCACGTGATCAAAAAGTGAAAAATATTTTCCCTGAAAAAATGTCAATTAAAAATCATAAAAGTAGGACCTTATATTGAAATACCTAATTTTTCATGGAAAACCTGTTATTGTCTGACTATTTAATGAAATATAAAAATATGGTGGGATTAACAGAGTGTGGTCGCAATATATGATTACTAATTAGCCTTATGAATGAGAGAGAGAGAGAGAGAGAGAGTCCTCTCTTACAGGTACAACCCTTTGGATGTGATACAATCAGTCATTCAAATAGAAAATAAAAATCAACTAGAAATTGAGCATTATAATTGGACAAACACCCAGAAATATATGTTCATAATTTTATTTATTTATTTTTAAGCACCTTTTTTCCCCTCCAATTAGACAAGGGGGAGATTGGAGAAGGGTAAGGGGAATATAGGGGAGGGGCCAGAAAAACATGTATACCCTTTAGAGTTGGAGTATAGTTGTACTAGATATCCTTCTTGATGCTGCATTATTTTTACCACTCCATTATATCTAGCATCAAGAAGGATATACAAAGATATGTATGTCAACTGATGAAGTTGAATTCGCTCTTAAATGGATCTGCAAGATCGATCTCCTGTTTAGACTTTCAAGGCTCTGCAAAAGAAGGCGGGGAGGCGGACCTCTGTAGCCCCTCCAGCGTGAAAATAAGTAAGAATGGTCTTGAAGGAATAATTCTAGAGAATAAATAGGATTGTCTTGAAAAATGTGCAAGTCAACAGTGAATATTTATAGATGGAATATACCTGGGCCCCAGAGTGGGTTTCGCATATGGGTAAATGGGCTGGCCCCCTTTTGACTAACTATTCATTGCTATCGGCATAGATAGACCTGCCAATTGGTCAAGGCCCATCTAGGAGGTTAAGGCCCATCTGAGAGTTATGAGTCTTCCATAGGCCCCCGTGCGTCGGGACACCTTTATTAATCGTGAGGTGTTTCCAAGATGCAGAAACGTTACCACAAAAACACCTTGGTGACGCATGGAAGAGGAAGCATAGCAGTCAGCCGAAGTGAGAAGGTGTGTATTAACTGCGGCTATAACGAATGGCACAAACTCCTAAAAAATGACTCCTCAGTTTCCTCCACTATAAAGGCGAGTGAATACGGCTCTCATTTGTCACTTACCACATTAGGAACTTTCCTTGAGATCTGAGAATTCTCTGAACTATTCCCGTCTGACCTATTAGGTACGACCTCCTGCCTTATCTCTCTTTTTATTTATTTGCGTTCTTGCTTTTGTACAATGTCTGAGCGGAGGATTGAGGTTCACGACCTTAGAGATATCGAGGACTTATACGTCCCTCTAGATGTAGAACCTGTGGGATTTTACCGTCACCCACTCTCGCAATCAGCCGAATTGATAATAGGATCGAATAGATCAAGAAGCAGGGAGACGAGTGAGGAGCGAGCTGAAAGTTAGGGTGGTCGAGAGGGGAGTAGTGAGGCGGAGGATGAGGGTAGTGACCCTAACCCCATATGTGACTCAGACCCCGATCTTCAGGTCCATGGCACAGGGAATAAGTGGAAAGAGCATGATATAGTAAAAACCATGAAGGCATACGACCTCTAGCTATGTGGAACACACAGGGTTCGTGGGTCGAGAGACGTCCCATTTGAATGTGAAGATGGCGAGATCACCCTTTTCAAAGCCTCATTAGCTGGTGGGCTTAGGTTTCCCCTACACCCCTTCTTCCTCTATTTTCTTTGGCTGGTTGATATTTGCCCGGCCCAATTAGCCCCCAACGGGTGGAAGTTGCTCGTGTACTGCTTCATCCTTTGTAGGTCAATAGCGATCGAACCCACCATCGACCTTTTTAGGACCCTTCTAGAGTTGAAATATGTCCCTAAGTGTAATAGTTTAATATTCCTGGCTGGTAGGAGGGTCATCACTTTGCCTTGGATTCCTTCTTCGTCTAGTGGGTGGAAAACTCAATTTTTCTACTACCATCCCTTGCTGGTAACCTGTTTGAGTCGACATGGAAGCGACCTAAGGTGGCAGAATACAATGACATAGGGACGATTAACGATGAGGCAGCTGCTTGCGTAGTAAGAGTGGTAGATGTAGGTCTGTTAGCAGAAGAAGCGAGCGATCTGATACATAATGACCTCCTCATGGCTGGAGTATATAGTAAAGAGGGTATGTCGGATCACGACCCCTTGGCTCCCTTACCACTTTAGCGGGGTGTTCTGGACTCGCAGGTATAATGGACCATAAATTTCTTTCTAACCAAGTTTTGTTTTTTGTTCGACCTTTTCAGATGCAATGGTTGCTAACAATGAGGCCCTGAAAGCTGTGATCGTGGCCAAGGCTAGGGAGGCGCAGGAGAACAAGGCTCTGGCATCAGGCGCCGAGATGACCGTAAAAGGAAAAGAGCGAAAACCGCCCCTTCTACCTCAAAGGTTGTGCCCACATCTGCTCGTGCCTCCGAATCCCTAGTGCCGCCCCAAATCCCTCATGCCCCTCCTAGTCTTTCCCCAAGGCCGACCCTAGACGGTAGCCGATCTGGTGGGCCTAGCTGCCCCCGTGGCAAGTTTCCAGCTGTCCATTCTGCTTCTTGATCGTCTGATCGTGAGGATGTGGCCACTGCTCTCAAGCGGGCTCTAGTTCCCAAAGTGGCCGAAAAGTACCGTGACGGGCTCGCCCTAGAGAATGGGATTGACCATTTTGTTTCCTACGCCTGCAAGGTATCAAGTTGTGTTCACCGTCTCTTTATACCATCCTTTTCCTCTACTGGTACTGATACATTTTTTTTTATGTATAGGCCATAAGCATCGGATACGGGCTTGCAGAGTAGGGTCGCAAGAGGGCGACCTTCGGTGCTGAGATGCAACAAACAGTCCAGTACCATTCAGCTAAGGCCATGAAGGCTAAACAGGAGAAAGCTGCGACCGAGGCGAAGAAAGAGAAACTTGAAGAGGAGATGGGGCAGCTGAGAGCTTCATTGCAGGCAAAAGAGAATAAACTATAGGAGGTCGTGAAGCAGAGGTCGAAGGATTGAGGAGGCTGTGGAGAACTTCAAGGCGTCTGAAGAGTTCAAAATGGCCAAAGGGAATTATGCCCTGAAAATGTATGGTCGTGGCATTAGAGAGTTTCGGGCTTGTGCCTAATACACGCTCCCGCGCTCAACACGTCTCCCATTATGAACTTTTGGAATGGGGCAGAAGGCTTCGACCTTGATCAATTTGACCAGCCTGCTATAGAGAATGATGAGGCTGAAGAGGGAGAAGACGAGGATATGGAGGCATTGGACTGAAACTTTTCGTCGACCTTGTTTGTCAGTGCCCCCTTTCTTCTTGTAAACCCCATGGGGATATGTTTATATCTTTGCAGAATATCCATGTTTTAATCCATGTTGGAATATTCAAATGTTTTAATGAAACATCCAAGTTGTTGTTATTCGCGTTGTTAAGCTACTTTTATTCATTCTAATTGTCAGAGGGTTGTGTTATTAGGCTACTTTTATTTGCTCTAACTTTGTGACTCAGGGTCGTGCTCCATACTTTTATTCGGGTACTCCCCAATTAGGCTACTTTTATTTGCTCTAATTGTCCGAGGTTCGTGCTCCAATTATGCGACTCAGGGTCGTGCTCCGTACTTGTATTCGGGAACTTCCCAATTAGGCTACTTTTATTCACTCTAATTGTCAGAGGTTCGCATTATTAGGCTACTTTCATTCGCTCCAATTATACGACTCAGGGTCGTGCTCCGTACTTGTATTCGTAAACTCCCCAATTAGGCTATTTTTATTTGCTCTAATTGTCAGATGGTCGTATTATTAGGCCACTTTTATTTGCTCCAATTATGTGACTCAGGGTTGTGCTCCGTACTTGTATTCGTGAACTTCCTAATTAGGCTACTTTTATTCGCTCTAATTATGCGACCCAGGGTCGTGCTCTGTACTTGTATTCGGGAACTCTCCAATTAGGCTACTTTTATTCGCTCTAATTGTCAGAGGGTCGCATTATTAGGCTACTTTTATTCCCTACAATTATGCGACTCAAGGTCGTGCTCCGTACTTGTATTCAGGAACTCCCCAATTAGGCTACTTTTATTCGCTCTAATTATGCAACTCAAGGTCATGCTCCGTACTTGTATTCAGGAACTCCCCAATTAGGCTACTTTTATTCGCTCTAATTGTCAGAGGGTCGCGTTATTAGGATACTTTTATTCACTTTAATTTTGCGACTCAGGGTCGTGCTCCGTACTTGTATTCTGGAACTCCCCAATTAGGCTACTTTTATTCGCTCTAATTTTCAGAGTGTCAATAGGCGCAATACCTGTAAAATAATCATTTTTTTAACGGGCCTCATTAAAACCTTTAGTAGTAAAACCCCCTTGGGGCGAAAACCCACTAAAGGGAAAAGAGTACCTGCAAAGTACATACGGAATAATAGGAAAGCTATAAAAATTGAGAATAATCAACTCTTTCTCCTTTTCGTTTATTTGTAATACTGCTTGAGATTTTCTGCATTCCTCAGCCTTGATAAGGGGCGATGTTGCATGTCTCTCAGACTGTAAGTTCGAGGCCGCACTTTCCGTAGTACTTCAAAGGGTCCTTCCCAAGTGGGGTCTAGCTTACCTTTGCGATGTCCAGCGGTCTCAGTCTTCATCAGTACCAGATCATCGACTCTAAGCTCCCTGGGGCGTACGTTCTCATTAAAGTACTTTTTTAGTGTTTGACGATAATTTGACATCTTCAACTAGGCCTGGTCTCGCACCTCTTCCAAGAGGTTGAGTCTTTCCCTCGCCCCTATTCCATCACCGTGTTTCTCCTGATAGTTTGGTATGGAAGCTATGATGGGTACCTGAACTTCCATGTCAAAAGCTAACATGAAGGGCGTTTCTCCATAGAAGGTTTTGTGAGTGGTTCTGCAAGTCCATAGAATGGCAGGTAGGTACTGGGCCAGTCACCTTTGACGTTTTCCAATCTTTTCTGAAGGTCGCAAAGAATAAGTTTGTTTGCTAGCTTAGCAAGACCATTACTCTGCGGATGAGCCACTGATGTTAAGCGGTGCTCGATCTACCACTTGCTGCAGAAATCCCAGAAGGATCGGCATTCGAACTGTCGGCCGTTATCAATGATGAAAGTCTTAGGAAGCCCGATTCTACACACGATAGATCTCCACAAAAAGTTCTCTATCCTTTGAGCTGTTATAGTGGCCAATGGCATGGCCTCTATCCATTTGGTAAAATACTTGATCGCCACTACCAAGTACTGCATTTGACCCTTACCCTTCGGGAACAGACCAAGAATATCGACCCCCCATTGTTCAAAAGGCGCATGGTTCTCAACGGGGGAAAGATATGTAGGAGATCGTATAATGTTGTTCCCAAACTTCTGGCATCTCTCACAACTTTGCACAAACTTTACTACATCCTTCTTCATACCTGGCCAAAAGTACCCGCACCGTACTAGCTTGGCGACTAAAGTTCTACCGCCCTGGTGGCCGCCACAGGCTCCTTCATATACTTCTTCCATCGCATTTGTTGCCTCCTGCGGGGTGAGGCATCTTAGGTAAGGCAGGGCGAAACCCCTCTTGTACAATAGGCCGTCTTTTATGAGGTAAGAGGTAGCTCTCCTCCTGATTTTTCTACCTTTCTCTCTATCTGTCGGCAAGCTTCCGGTCTCGAGGAACTTTCTGATAGGGTCGAGCCATGTAGACTATGTTTGCTCCTGTTGAACTTCTCCTACGTATTCTTTTCTCATGATGGAGAGTTTGTGAACTGTCTTCAAGAACACTGCTCTTTCTAAGCCATTAGTGTTCAAAGTAATGAGCCGGGATAATGTGTCGGCTTTAGAGTTTTGAGATCTGGGCACCTTCTTGAATTCACAAGATCTGAATTTTCGACGCAGGTCGAGTACCTCCATTCGATATAAATTCATGATTTCTCACTTCGTCTCATAAATACCTTCAATTTGCTCGACAACCAACTGGGAATCACTACAAACTATAATGTTCTCGACCCCAAGCTGTAGCACTGTCTGCAAACCCATAATCACGACCTCATACTCGGCTTGATTATTTGTTGCCTTGAACCCAAATCTGATTGCACATTGTACCTCCATTATACCTGTATTTTTCTGTAATATTATGCCCGCTCCCACACTAGTTGAATTAGACGATCCATCAACAAAGAGAGTCCACATCTCGGTGCCACTGGTGCTGTTCTCTTCTAAGTTAAGAGATCTGGGGCTTAACTCTGCTACAAAGTCTGCAAGAACTTGGGCCTTTGTCGCTGGTCGGCTCTTGTACTCAATGTCATATTCACTGAGTTCCACTGCCCACTTCAACAACCGACCTGTGACATCTGGTTTTTGCAATGTTTGCTTTAGAGGTTGATTAGTCAACACATGGATTGTGTGGGCCAGGAAGCAGGGTCTCATCTTTCGTGAGGCAACCACAAGCGCAAGGGCCAACTTTTCTGCTAAGCAGTATCTCTGCTCGACCACGGTCATGATTTTACTGACAAAATAGACCGGCCTATGTCTGCTTTTCTCTTCTCTAACCAATACTGTACTGGCTGCATGTTCTGAGAGTGCTAGGTACAGGTAGAGCTGTTCGTCCGGTAGGGGTCGCGATATAATCGGCGGTGTCCCAAGATATTCTTTCGACTTCTGGAGGGAGGCTTCACATTTGTCATCCCAGGCGAATGTAACTCATTCTTTAATAGTTCAGAAAAATGGTGAACACCTGTCAGCATTTTTCCACATAAACCGACCTAGGGCTGCGACCCAACCCGTAAGTCATTGCACTCCCTTCAAGTTTTTTGGTGACTCCATGTTCACAAGCACTGAGATCTTGTTGGGGTTTGCTTCTATCCCCTTGTCAGTTATCATGAACCCAAGAAATTTTCCGGATGCCACTCCAAGAACTCACTTTGTCGGGTTCAGCCGAATGTTGTATTTTCTTAAGGTGGCAAAGATTTTTTCCAAATCCCTGATGTGCCGATCCATGTCTATACTTTTGACCACTATGTCATCTACATATACTTCGATCGTTTTCCCGATCTCTTCATCAAAGACTTTGTTGACCATCCTCTGATATGTTTCCCCTGCATTTTTCAATCCGAAGGGCATGACGTCATAAAAATAGATGTCCTTATTGGCTACAAATGAGGTCTTCTCCGCTTCTTCCTCGGCCATCTTTATTTGGTGGTATCCAGAGAACGCATCCAGGAAACTGTACAGTACGTAACCCAAAGTGGAGTCCACAAGGCGATCTATTCGGGGTAGTGGGTAGCTATCCTTCGGGCAGGCCTTGCTTAGATATGTGAAGTCGATGCACATCCTCCATTTCTCATCGGGCTTGGGTATCAAGACAACATTTGCCAACCAATCCGGGTACTGTACCTCTCTGATAAAACCGGCTTTAACCAACTTCTCAATCTCTACCTGTATTATCTCTCGGTGGGACGGAGAGCAGACGGTCTAACGGAAGTCCCATTTGTTTAAACGCCTCAAGGGAAAGGACATTCACCGCGCTCGTATTGTCGATGAGTATCCTTTTCACGTTGAAGTTTGCCACCACTGCCATGATAACCATGGCATCATCATGGGGCTGAGCTACCCCCAGCTGGTAGGCCGGTCTGAAGGTGATGTCCTGTCCATTGCCGACCATTTGCATCAAAAGTATTTCTGTTCCCTGCCCCAAGGAGCGGGCATAACTTTTTCTCGATGCTCCAGTATCGCCCCCGGCTGCCATCCCTCTGGATATTATGTTTATAGTGCCTGCCATACCCGAGCCTCTTGTCGATGGCTTTTGCTCTGACCTTTTCAGCTCGTTTCCTCGTTCTGGTCTGTCGGCCCTCACGAAATTTTTTAGATGTCCCCTCCTGATTAAGTTTTCAATTTACTCTTTGAAGTTTCGACATTCTTCCGTGGTGTGTCCATGCCTTTTATGGAAGTCACAGTATTTATCTCTATTGCTCCCAATAATTCAGGCTTTCACTGGTTTCGGCCCACGAAGATCGTATTTATCCTTGATTTCCATCAGTATTCGAGAGCAGGAGGCATTGAGGGGCATAGATCGATCCACTGTTACCTCATCGGGTCGCCGCTGCCAAGATCGACTATCTTTTTCTGCCTTGATTCTTTTCTGGTCTGGTTTTTCAGACGGAGGTGGGGCTCTCTTATCTGTGGGACGAGTAGCTACAGCTGGGAAGAAAGTTTCCTCCATGTTGATATACTTTTTTGCCCTTCTCAGTAGGTCGTTAACTCCTTGCGGCGGGTTCTTAGATAAAGATTTCTTGAATTCTGTGCAACTTAATGCCTGCGTGAGTGCAAATACGGCTGCTGTTATATATAGGTTGGGAACCTGCAACCGTTCACCATTGAAACGACTCATGAACTGCCGTAGCGACTCTCCTTCATGCTGCTTCATTTGCATGAAGGTAGCAGTTGTTTTTTTTATGCGGTAGCTACTGGCGAAGAAAGTCAAAAACCGTTCTACAAGATCATCAAACTAGCCAATAGATCCCTCTGGCAGCGTTGCACACCAGTCCTTGGCCAGCCTTGTCATCGTTTGCGGGAAGGCTTTGTATAATATAGGATCAGGGGCATTTTGCATATCCATTATGTCGATATATGTGTTCAGGTGGTTATTAAGATCGCCAGTTCCATAATACTCTTTCATTCGGGGATACTTGAAATTATCTGGAAGAGGAAAGGAGCGCACTGTGGTCGTGAAAGCAGACTTTCTTTTAAAAGAGGTCCCGGGAACCGCTCTTTGTCTGAGCCCCTCCGCTATTCCTTGTTGTATGATTTGAGTGACGGCTTCCATGGACATCATCATCGTCTCACTGACCTCTGCCTGTTGCAAGTTATTCCCGGAGGGCCGTGTCTCTGGGGCGGGGACACCCCTATGGCACGGCTCACCACCATCGTCCCGTCCTCTCTCATAGTTCACAGAGGGGCTCGGGACCGACCCAGAAGTTGGGGCGGATCTCTAGACGAGCTGTCGCAGTTCATCCACCTATTTTAAATATTCCATTGCTGGCCCAGGATGGGGGTCGGGTCCATTGGGGGTACCTGTTCGGCTTCCGGTGGAGGGTCGACTGTATTTTGAGGTCTAGACATAATTGGCGGTGGCCCTCGGGCTGCCTCTTCACTCTCCAAACTTAATCTGTTGTTGCGGGTGGTAACCATGCAAGTGCTGTTCCCACAGACGGTGCCAAATAACGAAGTCAAATTATCCTTTAAATGGATCTGCAAGATCGATCTCCTATTTAGACTTCCAAGACCCTGTAAAAGAAGGAGGGGAGGCGGACCTCCGTAGCCCCTCCGGCGTAAGAGTAAGTAAAAAGGGTCTTGAAGAGAATAATTCTAGAGAATAAATATGATTGTCTTGAAAAACGTGCAAGTCAACAGTGAATATTTATAGATGGAATAAACCTGGGCCCCATAGTGGGTTTCGCATACGGGTAAATGGGCTAGCCCCCTTTTTACTAACTATTCATTGCTATCGGTATAGATGGACCTGCCAATTGGTCAAGGCCCATCTAGGAGGTTAAGGCCCATATGGGAGTTATGAGTCTTCCATCAACCAATAAAGTGTTTGATGTCTCCGTCTTGTTGGAAATAAAACATGTCTTCTTCTTCCAAATTCACCCATGCTTCAATTCCGTCACCTTCTTTTTTCTCCATCAGTCGGATCACATTTTTGACACACAAATTTTGAAGATTTACCCATATGGGCTTCCCCCAACCAAAGTCTGCGCCATAAAATCTGAATTTACTTAGATCAGATCTGTAAACAGTAATACATTTTCACCATACAAGCGCGCATACCAATCTTCTCTATAGAAATGTCAATCATAGATTGCTTATTATTGTCTCGATCTGACAAGATGTCTCCAGAACCTGCAATAGTTTTATTAATGCCGTCGCGGAGCAAGTGAACGATGTCTTGAAATGTCGTGTCTTGGCATTGTTGGGTTGTGCACTCGATTAAGGATGGTACGGCGAAGTTACCACATGAATATTTTGGCAATGGTGGAACAGTTCTTTCGCGAACATTAATTGGGAACACAACATAAAAATCTTTGGATTTTGGATTTTTTTGGTGCTTGAGTAGTTGGGCAAAAACTTTGGTTATTAGCGCGCACACCAATCGTATCCCTTGAAGGTTGACGTCCGTCTGATGATGCTTGCGAGCTCGTAATTTTAAATGAAAAAGTGACAATAAATGTGACTTTTAATTTTTATCACCGGTCACAATTTTTATGTTTAACTTTTTAATTAGACAATAATACAAACGTGTATTACGTGTGACCTTTTTTTTCTATATGTGACTTTTCTATTTTTTTCTATGACTTTTTAATTCAATGAAAAGTGATTTTAAATGTGACATTTTCAAATTAAATTTGACTTTTTATTTTTATCACTGGTCACATTTTTTATATGTAAATTTTTAATTAAACAGTAATATAAACGTGTCTTACATGTGACTTTTTTGATATATAAATACTTACACTTATGTGATTTTTTTAATTCTATATGTGACTTTTCTATTCTCTGTGTGACTTTTCTGTTTTTCTGTGGCTTTTTAATTAAATGAAAAGTGACAATAAATATGACATTTTCAAATTAAATGTGGCTTTTTATTATTGGTAACATTTTTTATATATAACTTTTTAATTAAATAGTAATACAAACGTGTCTTACGTGTGACTTTTTTTACTCTATAGGTGACTTTTCTATTCTCTATATGACTTTTTAATTAAATGTGTGACTTAATGTGCCTTTTCTAGTCTTTATGTGACTTTTTTTTAATTAGATTGACTTTTAAAATTAAATTTGATTTTTTTATATGTGAATTTTTAATTTTTAAATGTGACTTTTTAGCTAAACAAAAAATTTTCTATATGCACACATGTGATTCTTTTTACTATATTTGACTATTTGTATGTGACTTTAAGACAAAAGAGCGCAACAAATTTATATAAATGCCTTTTTGAAGAAACAGTAACAATAAATATAACATATATATATTTATCTACGTGAAAAAATATGTGATTTTTTAATTAAAAAGCAATAGAGATGTGAGTTTTAGTTAAGCATGATAACATGTAATAATTTTATAGGTAACTTTTTAATTAATCGGCTATATTGTATATGACTTTTAAATTTAAATCAAATAATAACACAAGTGTGACTTTTTAAATTACATATAAGTGAAGCTGTAGATATGTAAATATTAAACTTAAAAAAATTAATAAAAAAGAGAGTAAGGAGACGTTTTTGACCTTCAAAGAAAATGATATCTATATGGGGTCTTTAGGTAAAATAGTCAAAACTAGACTAGACTTACAACAATACACCATAGAATGAATAAATAGCATAAATACACTCTTTATTGTCAAGACTAGGCATCCTATTATTGATAACAAATTATACAACCAAATAATAATAATAATAATTGCAATAATTAATTATTAATTAATCACCAACATTCTCAGATAAAGCAAGTTAACATAATGCAGTTTGAAGAAATTTGTTGGGATCATGTACATTATCAACTAGAATTTCAAAACCACAGAATTCGAAAATCTATCTTGCCAATCCAAATATAATTATATATACAAGAGGGAATTGGATATCATAATTTTCAATTCTGATACATAATTAACGTCGATTCATCTATGTGAAGAAATATTAACGTGAAGACCCTTTTCTTCACCACTCAGCCTCAAGGTATGTCGTAGTATCACGTGCCTTCAATCTTTAAAATCGTTGAATTATTACATGTTTACTAACCATTGTGAACCATCAAAATGAAGCCTATAGTACTCAATAACAGCCGCGTCTGTGGAAACCCACATGGAATCATCAGGAAGTATGGTTTAATGTACTGCATGCAGTGCTTCCGCAGCAACGCTAAGGAAGTTGGCTTTATCAGGTATCGCTGAATCTAGAATGTTGAGGGCCTCTTAGAATGTTGACGGCTTGAAGGCAACTGCTTCCTGAATGTGACAGCAAGCTTTTGTTTTGGATTAAGAGTTGATGCTTTGCCTAACCCACTTAGAATACTGTTGGTTTAATTATTACTTTGAAGACTATTGTTAAACGTTTAGAACTTTTTGAGTATCAATGAATTTGTTAAAAAAAAAAAAGCCTATAGTACTTAATCAATAACCAAATTTTGACTCCTAGGACATAATCACCGACTGAAGGGAGGTTTTCTCCCTCACTGATACAAAAATGTAAGAGATGGTTGTCACATGAGCGTATCATTTGATTTGGTCGTATCATAGCAATGGAAGGGCAGTTGTATCAAACTTGAGCCAGTGTCACATGAACGAATCATCTCTAGGAGTTTTGCATATGGTGGAGTTTTAAATATAAGATGGAGAATATAATACTTTCTCGCGAATATACTTTCATATACAAGCACAATTTTTAAACTAATCAAAGCAACAAAAGAAAACTTGTTCCTAATAATTTTAAGATCACAGCTACATGCATTCTTTTCCACTACTATTTCCAATTCAACTGTAAGGTGATTGGGTTGTTTTTAACTAACCTAAAATGTATTAATTCCCGTATCAACTACTCCACCCCAACATAACGTATCATCCTTCGGACGTATCACACCGGTAATGATGACTCAACCAATTCCTATTTTAAGAAAGTTTATATGGTGAAGTACACCAATCTTGATGTATTAAAATTTAAAGCCATGTAGACATGTAGTTTCAAAAAATTAGGTAATAACTAAATTAACTGTATTGCAATAAAACGAAGAACTTAAAACGAACTAATATTAGATGAAAATCATATTTCACATTTGAAAGAACATATGGTGAAGTACACTAACCTTGATGTATTAAAATTTAAACGAGGTAGACATGTAGTTTTGAAATTAGGTAATAACTAAATTAGTTGTATTGTAATAAAACTAAGAACTTAAAACGAACTAACATCATTTTCTTAGAAAATTTTTGAGGGATCTTTAATTACACATATAGTGTATATACACATATATCTAAATTTCCCATAACTGTACTTCTTCCTCTAACATTAATGGAGAAATATGAATATTTTACAAGCAAAACTTTTAGGCCTAGTAAGTCATGCTCCAAGTCCACAATCATCTTAAACAGAGAAATTTCTAACATTTATTGCTTTATCTGGGCAATTAATTATTTAATTCTATAGCTACTGACAGATCTAGAGTTTTGACGTCCGTAACACCCAGTCGAAAAGAGGACTCCTCCCAAATTGTGCAATTACCTAATATCTCCCTACTTTATTTTATTATTATTTTATTTTTGAAACTGTCTTCCTACTTTATTTTTTAATCTAATAATTTAATTAACAATTAATTATTAATTATTGTTAATTAAGCAATTGCAAAAAAAAAAATATTATTATTAATTAACCGAATAACACATATATGTAACTAACAAAAAAGAAGATGTAAACCAAGGATAAAATTATATGTTTTAAATTTTAAATTCAAAAATTTACGGATAGATATCAAAGATATGATCTGTAGAAAAGTACGTGAAAGTTTAAAACGCAACCTTCTGATAATGTTTATATAATAAATTTAATATATTACATAATTCAACAATCACAAATAGAATTAAAAAGAATAAAAAAATACCCCCTAAAAAATAGATGCAAACATGCAACTGTAAAGTGTAAATCTGCAAAATAAACAAAATGAAGGTATGTGGCAATTCATTGGAAAAATAGGGAGTCAGATCTAAATTTCTCTATCTATATTTATGTATATATGTGGACCCTGAACCTAATTAACTAGAGAATGGCCCAACTAAGGAGAAGACGTATCTTTATGGCATGCTTTTAGCAATGGGAAAATTAGGCGCATTACTTCAAATTTGTTCTGATATTGAAAAATACGACAATATTAATTAATAATGTTAAATGTCGTAGAAACACACTGGTTATCTTCGAATTTTGGCTGTAATTATGCATAGTTCTTCTAAACTATTCTCACTCTTGCGTTGTACAGAAAGAATACAAATTAAATTATTTAAAAAATAAATAATATAAAATTTTATAAGTTTTTTCTTTTTTCTTTTTTTTTTATATGGTGAAATTTTAAAAGGTTACATTAACCAATAAAGAATAATTAATTTTTAAAAACAATCAAATAATAATGAAATTTTTTCTTGTCATCTTAATGTAACTATAGCTTACAAAAATAATTTAACTAGATTGTTGTCGTTAATGCAAATAAATATTATTTCATGTTTTACACAAATTTAAACAAATGGCATCCTAAGAAATATTGTTAGTTGACCGGTGATGTGTACTGTGAAAATATTTCTTATTCGAACATAATAACGTTAGATAGCATGAAGATTATATAAATTAATAATATATAAAAGTAATTTATATAATAGCAGTGGATAGATACTTACATTTCAGGTGAGAGGTCCCGAGTTCGAATCATGCATGCCCCTCCCTTAATTTCCCTTCCCTCCCTTATGTCCCCTTTGTATAGAGAAAAAAAAATGCAATCATATATAAAATAGTCGTAATTATCAACATTCATTTATATAGGAAAAAATTAAGAAAAAAGTACAATTATAATTTTCAACTAACCTAAACTAAATATATATATTTTTAATTTCTATTAATTATGAACTACAAATTTCAAGATATGTTATACAATTGAATAATCAAATTTATCTATAATTTAAATAATTAAATGATGATAATTATTTATTAGTTATTAAAGTTAATAGTAAATCTTATTTCAAAATGATGAATGGATAAGACAAAAGTGAATAAAAAAATTTTAAAAAATTGATAAATTCAAAACACTATACAGGTTACCGCAACATGAGATAAAATGTCTAAAAACACTCTACCAACAAAATTTTTGACGAGGAAACTGCGGTATAACAGTACCGCAACTCCTTTCATTTAATTATTAATATATAGAATAGATAGGCCATGTTGTAATGCATTAGACATAGGTGGGTGTTATTCTTTTATATACATCTGGGTGAGTTAGTTTTAAATTTAATTATAATTTTTTTTAATCAAATTAAATTAACTCTGCAAATTAAAATAATTTTACATTATTTGAAAAGTTATACGGAACGTGTCTTTTTATAGTTGACTTTAAATCACGTATGTAGTAAATACTAAATAGTCATTATGCGATTTTTTAAAATAAAAAGCTACATGCCACGCTATATTTTTGAAATTATTACTTTTTAAAATTATTCTCACTATCATTTGTATTTGGGTAATTTTTACCCCATGTCCCCAAACTTTCAACTTTATATCAATTTTTTAACCATTTTTTTAGACCTACTACGCCCCCGACCTTTCATTTATTATCATATTATACCACTAACTTCACTTTTCGTCTATATACCCAACTTCAATTTTCACTATTAATCTCTATCAATATGACTATAATGCCTTTAATTCTTTTTTTTTACTATAGGTCCCAACTTTTCAATATTTATAAAATTTTGTCTCTATCATTTTTTGGGCATATATGACCCACAACCTTTCATTTATTGTTGCATTACGTGCCTAATAATACCTTCTGTTCTTAACCTTTCAATTACTAATATTAATTTATATTAAAATTACCATTGTACACTTAATTATTTAAATAGAAATAAAAAATAAAGAACAATATAAAATAAGAACTTTGCCTAACCGAACAGTATAAGCTCGTAGTGATAACAAAAAAACTCGGTTTACACCAAACTTGATGGATACTTAATCCACGTAAAAAAAAAAAGTTTCCAATTCGAGAGTTGGTGCAATAGATCATATCGGGTTTTTCGATTCATCACATATCACGTAGTGGTTATCGATCAAGTTTAATCAATAAAAGAAATCATTTTCAATTTATAAAAATGAAACCGAATCTTAATGCGTCAATTCTTAAATAAGCTCAATTCTGATTCGTTACGTAGATGCTTAAATTGACAACTTTCTTTGAGTGAATTTGATGTCTTATATATTGAGTTTTTTCTTATTATTTTTCCTGACTGCTATTCATGTTATTCTATCAACAATACATTGTTTTCATTTTTTATGGTATCTTTCAATCACCTTCTCGCGTATATATAAATCATTTAATAAGCTCAGCTCTATCAACATCTATAACACAAGGACAAAGAAAACCCATTATTGACGCTCTTTATTTGTATGCTGCCGATTTCACTATTTGGTTGCAGTGTATGGTATGCTTTGTACCTGCTATACGGGTCTACCTTCTTTATAAATACATCAAAAATTGTGTACGACTCTAACTAAGATCTGATATCGTCTCATAGTAAAGCTTCATTTCATTTAGTTTCTTTACGAAACCTACATTATAAAATTTCTTTAGAGCTCTACCCATGCAACGTACAGGTGAAAATCTAGTAAAGTATAAATTGAGAACAATTTTTTTAGTTTCCAAATTTACTCTTCTATATTGTAGCGACCGGATTTTTATAATGAAAATTTATCATTTCTAAAGGTTTAAAGAATTTTAAATACGCCGTTACTACTCTATTTCTGTTATTTCAATAAATTTGGTCAGGATAAAGATTTCAAAGAAAATTTGTGTTGCTCGTCTAATTTTATTTTAAAGTAAACGCAACTTTGTAATTAAATTCCTAGGCTCAGGTCCAATTATTTATCAACCCAAATATTTGCATACGCGTCCAATTTTATTTTTGGGTTAATTTATGGTCCAATTTTTAGTCCGAATCGAAACTTATATTTTATGGGCTTTTTGCAGATATGCCTAACTTTAGTTTATTTTAAAAAGTACTTAGTAAATGTTTTAAACTTCAAAAATATTGTACAACATACCGTATTACACGGGTAACAAGGTATGTTCTGTTTATTTTTTTGACATTTTTATTATTTTTTTGCTTTACTAAAATATTTTTTAAATACCCCAACCCATCCCCTAACCACCAACCCACCCCCACCCAACCCCGACCTACCCCTCCAACACTCCCGCTAGCCCGGCCGACTACCAGCGATCGGCTGGCTCGATTCCGGCCGACGTTCCGGTCACCGGCTACTAGCCAGTTAGCCTAATTCCGGCATGCTGGATTCCGATGACCTTGTTGGTCAAAATTTTTTTCCTTTTTATTTTTCTTTTTACAATTTTTTATTTGTTCTTTCCTTATTTCCGTTTTTTCTTTGTTTTCTCTCTTTTATTTTTAATCATTTTTTCATTTTAGATTCATATAGTATCAATTGTTTGACGTTTTAATTTATATAATAAATGATGCTATACTATTTTAACATATGTTATTACACAAATAATATAACTTGTTAAATAAATAATATAGTTTGTTAAACGAATAACATAATATGTTAAACAAATAACATAGGTTGTTTTACAAATAGCATGGATTTTTATATAGAAAATATAGTTTTTTACACAAATAACACAAATTGTTTAACAACATATATTGTTACACACATAACATATCTTGTTAGACAAATAACAAGACTTGTTATGTAAATAACATAGCTTGTTGCATGAATAACATAGCTTGTTTTGTACATAATATAACTTGTTATATAAATAACATAGAGTGTTACACACATAACATAACATGTTGGGTAAATAGCACAGTTTGTTACAAAATAACATAGGTTGTTATTGACTAATGGATCATTAAAACAAGTCTGAACAACATTTAAATAGCTATAGACAAGCTCTATTATAAACATATAAAAATAAACTATAAAAAATTGGTAAAAAATAGATGTAATGACAAATTTCGTGTATTAAAATAAATAGTACGGAAATTGTTACAAGTCAAAACTTTTTTTTAAAAGAAAAAAGAAAATGAAGTGGATTGATGGTCCTGTCACTGCTAGGTTGCAAAATCCTTTGACTGACGACTCTGACTTTGAAGACTTAAATTTGTTGAAGGTTGGACTTGACATGGAGAAGACTTTGATATCAGATTTGAACCTGAAGGCTTGATTTTGACTTGAAGAAGATGAAGAACTTTGAAGACTTTGGCTTGCACTTCCTCTCCTTAATTTCTCCTTCCGGACTTTGTTTTGTGGTATTCAAGACTTAGAAAATTTTAGAGAATTTCCATATATTTGCCTTTCCTTGCTTTTATCTTTTGTTGTTATACTTGTCAAATGAAGAATGATGGTATTTACAAAGTCTATTTGTAACCACCCTTTAATTAATTAATTTTGATTTAATTTATTTTAGAAAAGGATGGATTTAAAGTGGACTTTAAAAATGTACAGAATAAGCCTTTAACAACTAATTGGGCGCTTCCAAGACTTGGTTATTTTATTTAAGACTTGGTTGGATTAATAAAAATCAACATGTCCAATTAATGTGATTAGCTTAATTAATTTATTTTTAATAAAAAAATTTAATGTCTACAAATGCCCCCAAGATCCTTAACATTTAATTTGGATTTTATTTATTTATGTTTATGTTTTTTTGAATTTTAAAATGAGACTTTCCCAAAACTTAACTTTGATTTGCAATTGGGGTATCCGTGTGTTCGTCATTTCAATTTTTTTTTTAAAGATTTATTTGCATTTCTCTATGGGATGGCTGGATGCTTGGCTATACTCTGGAGGTTGATACGGATTTCTTCGCTCTCATTATCTATTTTTTGGTCGTTGTAGACCAGGGGAGCGTTGCCGCGTATGATCTGCCTAAAGTCCTAATCTATCGAACACGTTGCCTTCACCCACGTTTAATG
Organism: Nyctanthes arbor-tristis; assembly: GCA_963692815.1. Classification (NCBI taxonomy): domain Eukaryota; kingdom Viridiplantae; phylum Streptophyta; class Magnoliopsida; order Lamiales; family Oleaceae; genus Nyctanthes; species Nyctanthes arbor-tristis. The sequence continues at coordinate 11,878 of CAVNYN010288863.1, read as the reverse complement.
GGGTTGGAACTCCTCGAGCACTAGGAGTAGGTCGAGTTGAGCCCAACGTGGCTGATAGTGTGAAGCTCAGCTGTGCTCCTCACATGTTGCCTCAGTGGGTCTACCCACGCAGGTGTCCTCTCTATGTTTTTCAGCTAGCCAAGAAGAGTTTTCTTGTGAGGATTCGCTCAAATAGCACGGGAGAGGCGGTTGATTTTGCTGTTCTTGTAGCCACCTAACCTCTTGGGCCAAGGCTTCAACATGTCTCCTCAGGGCTTTAGTTTCAAAATCAGGAGTAGGTAGCTAAGGGCCTACTTCTGATGTTCTTCTTTGTCTTCAAAATCTTTGAGAGACTTCAATATTGTGACTCCTCGTTCTTTCACTTTGATTGCGTTTTTGGCTCATCTTCAGCTTACAAGTACTTTCGAGCCCGATTTTTTGTAAAGTTTCCCACAGACGGTGCTAATTTGTTGATGCCAAAACTTGCTTTGGATCAACAAACGAATTTGTTTATGCAGGAAATCCTAGTTGAATCGATTTGAGCAATAAATATAAAATTTCTAGTGAAGTTGGTAAATTTGCAGGGAGTAAATGAGAGAGTTTAATATATGTAGAAGACAAAGATTGTTGCAATGAGAAAGGATCTCTTATTCTGTTGGATCTTTCCCTATTTATAGTATAAGAATTGGTATTAAATGATTACAAGCTTTAAATACTTAGCCAATGAGGATCCTTACAAGTACAACTAGCTAGAGTAGGTGTCAGGCTTTTTAACTAATTACAAGCTAGTTGCTATATGGGAAAGACAAATACTAACTTTATAATAAATGTAGCTTTCACATTAACCTTGAGTAATAAGGTGTGCAAGTTGGCCTACAAGTTGTGTTACGGCTCAGCACGTCTGTTAAGCTATGTGATGGCCTTGGTAACCTTAGAGCTACGACCTCACGAGTTGACTTCCTGGGGTGCACATAAAAATATGGCAGGTCGCTCACTGGGTTCATGGGATGACCTCATGACTTGGATATCTGAGCTCGTGAGATGAGACTTGGAGATCTTGAGCTTATCAATATTATGAAGTGATTGATAGTGGACCCACGCTGATAAATTGCCAGCTCGTGGCACGATAGGCCAGCTCTTTTTTATTTTTCTCACTTAATCCTTGTCACTTGTTTGGCTATTTTTCTTTATTTTTATTTGTGACTTTTAAATGAAAAAGTGACAATAAATGTGACTTTTAATTTTTATCACGGCTCACATTTTTTATATGTAACTTTTTAATTAGACAATAATACAAACGTGCCTTGCATGTGACTCATTTGATATATAAACACTTACACTTATGTGACTTTTTAATTCTATATGTGACTTTTCTATTCTCTGTGTGACTTTTCTATTTTTCGTGTGGCTTTTAAATTAAATGAAAAGACACAATAAATGTGACGTTTTATCACTGGTAACATTTCTTATATGTAACTTTTTAATCATACAGTAATACAAACCTGTCCAACCTTTTAATTTTCGCCTTTAGTCTCTATTAATATGACTATGATGACTTTAATTCTTTATTTCCACTATAGGTCTCAACTTTTCAACTTTTATACAATTTTGTCTCCATTATTTTTTTTGAGCATATAGGACCCCCCAATGTTTAATTTATTGTTGCATTACGTCCCTAATAATACATTCCGTCCTCAACCTTTCAATTACTATTTACTAATGTTAATTCCTATTAAAATTACTATTACACCCTTAATTATTTAAATAAAAATAAAAAATAAAAAACAATATAGAATAAGAACTCTACCTATCTTAGCTCGTAGTGATAACAAAAAAATTCGATCTATACCAAACTTGATAGATGCATAATCCGTGTAAATAAAATTTTCATATTCGAGAGTCAGTGCAACAGATCGGATCGGGTTTTTTGGTTCCTCACATATCACGTAGCGGATATGGATCAACGTGGATCAATAAGAAAAAACAATCATTTTCAACTTATAAAATGAAACCGAACCTTAATGCACCAATTATAATTTTTTATGAATCCACAATTGGTGGATTAGATCATATTGAGATGGATAACAAATTAGGGCCAAATTAGGGTAAACAACACAAAGAGAGATAAGAAATTAAATTAAAATTAGAAGTATTAGGGTTTTATTAATTTTTTATAAATCAAAATCATTTTTTTTGGTTTGTATCTACCAATCTATATTCACTACGTGATTTGTGGTAGATCAGTAAATCGGATCCGATTCGTCACACAGATATTTAAATCGACAACTTTCTTCGATGCAAATTTGATATCCATCGAGACCGTTATATATCGAATTTTTTTCTTATTATTTTTCCTGACAGCTATCATTGGGTTGTGTTAGAGTGAGTTATAGTGAGTGGACTTCTTATTTTATATTGTTCTTTATTTTTTATTTAAATAACTAATGATATAATAAAAATTTTAGTAGATGTTAATAGTAAAAATTAAAATGTTAGATATCAAAAGTGTTAATGGGGATATCACACGACAAAAATGAAATGTTGGGGCTCCTATGCATCAAAAAATAATGGAGACAAAATTATATAAAAATTGAAAGGTTGTGGACCTATAGTGGAAATAAAGAATCAATAGTATAATAGTTATTTTGACAGAGGTTAATGATGAAAATTTAATGATTGGGGACGAAAAGTGACGTTAGGGACATGATACGATAATAAATGGGGATTAATTAGATCAACACTGTTTTTGGTTAAAATCATTGAAAATTAAGGCAAAGAAATATAAGTGAACTTAGTTACTGTAAATTTGCAGATAATTGGAACGATTCCTTGCATTTACCTCTTCCCGATTGGGCCAAATTAGCACGTTTGATGGTCCCAAATTGATCTCTTTCCTGTTGTTTCCTTTATTCTCTTTCCAAACTCCACCTTTTTTCTTCCTCTTATTTTATTTCATTTTATTTTGGTTCACTAATTCCTTATCACTTATTTGTCTGTTCTTGAACATGTGTCATATTCAAGTTAACATTTATAACTAAAAAAATGAGAAAATTAAGTTGAATACTTTATTTTGTTAGAAAGTTCGAAAAATACAGCCCATCCTATGCATGCCATAAAAATACAACATTTTCCTTCACTCTTAACGGTGGCCATTTTGATTCCCTCATTTTGCGGACAAACATTAATGCTATGGGTCCATTTGATTGCTCATAATTAAAAGTAATTTTGTTTAATAATAATAAATAATAATATTTACTATTTAATAATATTATTTATTATTACTTAGTTACATTTAATATATGTAGTTTTTTCATTAAATTAAATAGTAATAATACAAATAATATGACTTTTTAATTTATATATGTACCTTTTTAGACTACATGCGACTTTTTCTCTATATATAATAAATAGTAATACAAATGTGAATTTAATTTTTTATACATGACTTTTTGATCTGTAATTGTGATTTTTTTTCCTTTTTCTTTTTCTATTTTCATCATTTGCACCTTCTTACCATGAAGAAGTCACATAGTGATGGCAACGAGGCAGATTCAAGACGGATTCACCCCGCTCCACCCCGCCCTGGTAAAATTTTTTGCCGCCTGTCCCGCCCAGCTCCATCGCCCCGACTATTTCGGGTCGGGGCTCGGGTCGGTTCAGGGCGGCAAAACTGTCCCGTTTATATATATCTACAAGAAATCAGTCATATTGGGGCGACATAAGTCGATGCAATAGACGCCAAAGTCGCCCCAACAAGATCATTGTAGCGACAACGTCATTGCTAAGTCTCCGCCGTAACTGGACCGTACCAGTTGCTCAATTGCAGCAACAATATCGCGCCAATAGGTAGTCTGCTCTGTACCAACGACAATGACGTCCCAGTAAGTGGAGCCACTAGCCCATGCCCTTAGTTCTCAGGGACGGGTGTTGTCGTCCTAATAAGGGTCGCGCCAATAGGGCAGCACGCTCGCACAGCCACAACATAGTCCCCGTTAATGGAGCCAATAGCCCAATGCCTTAGTTTATCAGGGACGTTGTTGTCGTCCCAATAGGGGTCGCTGCTATAGGTGTGAGAGAACATCACTGTGGAACGCATTGCCATATCAACTATAGGTATGGGCAATTGTAAAAACAAGGTTGAGCCTGTAAGTACAGTTGATATTGCCAAATCATTATAAGGGTTCCAATTGAAATGAGAAATTGTTTAAAATCACATGTCACATCCATATGTAAAATACACATAAACACAAAAAATGAAACCGATAAAACCATAAATCTTACTTTTAATTAGCACATGTAAAAGAAGCAAGAAACCATAAATCTTGGTTGTAATTAACACATGTAACAGAAGCAAGATGTACATCGGTGTTGAGCAAAATAATGTTTTGTTAGTGAACCCAAAGATAGGACCATTAAGCCAAGGCAAAATGCAAAATGATTGTTTGACGGGTTTCATGCAAAACATAAGAAGTCGTGATACATCAAGCGAACCCATTATAGCAAAAGTGTTCTCTTATACAATAAGTCGAACTCTAGCTGGAGCCCCCGACGTCCTCCTCGCCACCGTGATCCTCAGTATTAGACCCATTTCATCATCATCGTCGAGCAACCCAGCATTGGCCGCCACATTAACCAGCAGCTTTTCCATCTTGAGTAGCTTTACAAGGGTATAACAAAGAGAAGTGATAAGTTACAATAGGTACTAAACTGTAATAGAAATGGTAATGAAGACAACACAATTGAAATATTGTAATGAAAGAGCAAAGAAGCAACAGCATGCAATCCAAGTAATGCATAATTGGCAAGACCTCTATTATGCAAGCAAAGAGGCGTTTTGTTGGAAACAAAAAGGGAAACATCACCATTGTTTAGGAATAGCATCTATATTTAGCAAGTCACAGGCCACAAATTCCAGAAACACAAGACTGGTGATGAAACAAAAATGGATAGAGACATATGCAATATAAGACTAGGAAGTAGGACCTAAAAGAAAGCAGAAGCCATCAAACAGAGTTACAGTGAAAAGAAACAGGTGTACACCAGCCAAAAAATAGCAACAAGTAGCATAATTCTAGAGAAGAATGATTACTGATAGATGAATAGTGAGTGAAATAAAATCTCCCATTGTTGTCCTAGTTTGAATGCATAGATGGTGGTTCCTTGTTAAGCCTTTGTTTAATGTCCCATGGGAAGCAACAAAACATAAAAATTGATTCATAATAGTGACATCAAATTCAATCATGGCTTACCTTTGCTTGAAGAACTACATAGCTTGCTACATCAGGGGCATCTATTGGAACTTGTTGAGCCATTTCATCTGTTGCCTAAGCCGATTCAGCCATGCTGTGAATAGAGAAAGTTCTGGCCCCCTTTAACATCCGGCCAACTGCGTGCTTATGGCCACTACGTGTTCGTAGAACCTCCCGGGAAATGGCCCTCTCATCGAACTACTCTCCAGTCAACACAGCTTGGGCCATATGTGTGTCTCGTGCTTCAAGAAGCTGATTCTAGAAAAGAAGGCAGTATGCCATAGTTAGCTAGGAATGAAAAATAGATAAAACAAAGGAAGAAAGTCGCAGTTACATAGTCAGCTCTTGCAGCTTCATTGACCCATTCGCCGGTATTTCTGTTGGCTTGAAAATCATGAAACGAGGCAATGATGCCCGGATCTCCGTCACACTTGTACCCATCCTGGTTTTCAGCTCTGTCCTACATAAATGAAGTAGATAGTTTAGCAAACACCGTGTCTCTAGGAAAATGGATTAGAAAACCCATACAATTAGTCTAATATATGGCACCTTCCTGTGTAAGTAGACAGAAAAATGAGCAAATAACGAATACATATGAGAATAATTAGTTCACGTCCAAAATGTAAGTACTGAAAAATACAGTCGATTAGCTTCATTAATTAAATGGATGAATATCTGACAAGCATATTTCCTGTTTTGTATTCCATTGATGTTATTTCATATTTCATGGGGGTTCAGTTGGGATTAATGGTTCGGTTGCAATTTCTTTATTTAAGTTTTAGAAGTGAAGCTTGAAGAATAATTAGGTGTAAAACTCTCCCCATGTTAACTCTGTGTTTTTTCATTAGCCACATCGGCAATTGCTTAATTTAAGTACTCAAGAAGCAGAAACCACCCCAAAAAGTCAGCTTTCTATATTATCATCCATCACTACTCTATTTATACATCTTTAGCTCATCAGTCATTACCATCCTTCTAACTCTCCTGGATTCTGACAATTCCCGAACACTTCAACATATACAAAGAGCCAAAACCAGCAAGCACATAGCCCATTACAGCCATGGAAAATATTATTTTGTATCATTTATTATAATGTTTACAGTACATTTTTGTACGTGTGCCAGAGAGTAAATAGGTAGGGATAAACTAGGACTTGCACTTTACTCTTTTCTCTGCTAAGAAATGCATTATTGGTGGTACACTTTTATCACTATGTTTTGGTTGCTTTACAAAGAGTTATGGCCCTGAAATTTTCAGCACCCAAAATAACTGTCTAAACTGAAAATGACTTGTCACTGAGAGGTTAGAACTTTCGATTTTTCAAACTACAAGTAGGTTTATGCATTAAGATATTCAAATTATATCTCATGTCCCAGTGATAGTTATTTATTTTTTAAGATGATGAAATGATTGGGATGGAGTAGTTGATAAAGAATGATGGTGATGACCATGGTGGAAACAATCAAACAATGTTGAGGTGCAAAGTGGTGTCAAAATGAGTCTGGTCAGTCTAGGTAGCAATTGTTAAAGCAACCGGTATTGGACTTGTAGGGTAAGAAGTCATGAGGATTTCCCTGTTAGTATGTCAATTTTTATCGATTGAATGCTGGTTGAGATGATTAACCTATGTCATCGATAAAAATTGTCATGCCCTCCACTTCATGGGATTGATCTCATTAACCACATTTAACATATTACTCCAAGGTTGATTCACACTTGACTGGCACATAAATAATCGATGTGTACTCACCTGACTCACACTGCCCAGGTATTTTCTTGCCCGGCCGTCATGGCGGATCTCCCCCAGCGTCTCCACCTTGTGACATTAGATCTGCTATGCTTCGCCTACAGTCAGTGCCATATATGGTCATATGAGAAGAGCAAATGGGTAAACATGAAATGAAGTATGGATGCATATAAAATACAGCAACTATCTGATTTTATAGTTTACATTAGAACCTATCTGACCCCAAATAAAGTAAAAGACAGGAAGTAGAGAAGTGAAATAGGCACAAAAAGTGGAAGAAGGAATGAGAAAATTTAACAGAAGAAGAAGAAAAAGTATAAGGAAATTAGAAAGAGAGTTGAAATAATTTGGTTTCTTCAGATTTCAACCGCAAGCAATTCATAATTATCATACAACGGGCCGATAATAAGGGATAACTGATAGAAAATAACAGTTGGTTTATGAGGATTTTGTCCCAGTGTCTCTTCTCCTTCCCAGTTTTGGAGGAGTTATCTCTAGATTAACAATATGGTTCTGAAGGATACTATAATGCTTGTGCAAATGTTCTATAGTACCGAGCCAAACTCATAACGAAAATACAGAATCGAAATAAAACTTTAAGCTAATAGCCCAACTTTAGAACGCCTTGGAACATTAGTGTAACATTAGATATCAAATGGCTACCAAGTTGTTGAAAATTGAATTCACTTAGCATGTGTTCTATGCTTTATATGTATTCAGCTCAACGTTTAAAGCATAAATCTGATATGAAAGATAATTTTCATATCTCAAGTATGACACCACTGTCCATAGAAAAACTGTTAGACAAAATCAAGCCTACTGTCACATTTTCAACAAGTTTCGTCAACACGTACAGCAAGCCTATGCCTATACTAGTAGCTCGTACGGATAAGTAATTGGATAAGTGGATTACAAAATCCTCATAAGTTTTAACTCTACTAAGGCCTCATAGTAAGACTTTCCCACTTCAACTAAGTCAATACATAAATCATGACAACTAACTGTGGAATTTGCATTTCATATTTCCAGAAGCTATAGTACATGTGTTTGTATACAATTAAATTAAGTAGGGAGAACCCAAGAAAGTTTGAAAAAATCAAAAAATTGATTGAGATGAATAAAGGAAAAAAAAATGCAGAGTGAAGCATAAGAGTGGAATATGCATTTCTTATTTCCATGTGCTATAGTATATGTCTAAGTATGCAATTAAAAAGCAGAGAGAACTCAATAATTTATGAAAAGACTTAGAATAATGATTGACAAGAATAAGAAAAAAAATGGACAGATTTCTAATATCCGTCCTTCACATAAGCAGCCAACAATTAAAGATTCAAAATTCTGCCTGTATTCTACACAAAAACAATAAAATGTAAAATCTGACCTATCAGACTCTCCTAAAAGCCTACACTTTTACATGAATTTCATTTCTAAAATTGAGCAGATATTCTTTATGAAAAGTAGCCTGCGATAGCGAGAGATAACACACCAATTACAGTTTAATGTTAACACAAAAGAGGATCTTCCACTAACTTTTGTTATAATTCCAAAACCCACTTTCAGTAAAGGACTTATGAGGCTCAAGGATGGCCAAGTAAAACATGCACTTCCTAGTGCTAATATTTCTGTAAAGAGGATAAAAGGAGAGTATATCGACAAATAACTAAACACAGAATGACTTGGGTTATGCTGATTGCATATAACTACACAAAAGAGAATGCTCTATATTGCTTGTGAGGAGGAAAGAAGAAAGGAGGACTCCACTGCTTTTATTGGTTTGTATAGTCTCACATGCAAAACAAAGGTACAAAAGTTGAGAAAAAAATTTTCTGTTAATTAATATTAACCTGGCTGCTACATAGTAGGCTTGAGCCCCATCGTAAAGACTCTGTATTTCAAACTCCCATATATCATATTTAACCTCAATGGCCTCTTTTAAAGGAAGTTGAAAAAAATACTCATTCCTAACAACACTAAACATATCCATTTCAAACCCAAAAGTTGCTGTATTTTTTTCCCCTTTCTAATTTTTTTCCCTTACTAATTTTTTCCCCTACCAATACTCTGTCATTCATTTTCCTTGTGGCTTATTAATGGACACCCTAAAAGCTACACTGCATTATGGACTTCCTATAACAATCAAGACCCGCTAACATTTTATACTGATTAGTTCATCCTCGCTTCTCCCCTATGAGTACATTGAACCGAATGAGGGCAGAGCTTTGAACCGAGATGGGTGAAGAACATGTAAGAGGGAAGCAAAAAACCATGAGTCTAAGTGACTAGCATCAGCGGGTAGTCGCCCAAATCTGAGCCAGGAAGACATTTTGTGGTTACGAGAACTGGTTTAGGAAAAAAAAATCAATCTCACCTGGATCGCAGATTGAGAGCGTAAGGCAAAAAAAAATGGAGGGGAACTCGCCTGATCGATTGGGTTGAAGCAACTAATTACAGCACATTGTCGATTGTCCCCTCTCCTCAGCCGGCCAAAAACAAAGTTCACTTTGGGGTTGGGTGTAGATAATGGCAGAAAGCTCTGGACTGTGGTGGTCCTTGGGCCTAAAAGGTGTCAGTTGTGGTGTGACCAAAACTTATGAACTCCCGCCCTACTGGATAGGTCCCGCATTTGCCGTGAAATTTAGACTTAAAAAAAGGGTTAATTTCGCAAATCATCCCCAACCTTTACGTTAAGAACAGGTTTCGTCCACAACCTTTTTTAAAACACACTACAGCCCCCAACCTTTTAAAAATGCACACAAATCGTCCTTATTACCACTATTCCGTCAAATTTTTATGAAAAATACGATTATACCCCCAATAAACATTTTAAACTTTTTTTAAAAATAATAAAAAACCCCACCCCACCCCACGTCTCCCTTGCCGTCGGAATGGTTCATTCCGGCGGCCAAAAAGGGGGGTGAATCCCCTCCATTTCGCTGCCATTTCTGGCAGCAAAATGGGGGGGATTCACCCCCCCATTTCCGCCAGCATTTTGCTACCAGAAATGGCAGCGAAATGGGGGGAGCAGCCAAATGGCTGCCATTTCCGGCATAAATGTGGGGGTCAATCCCCCCCATTTTGCTGCCAGAAATGGCAGCGAAATGGGGGTGATTCCCCCCCATTTTGCTGCCATTTCTGGCAGCAAAATGCTGCCTGAAATGGCAGCCATTTGGCTGCCATTTCCGGCAGAAATGGGGGGGTGAATCCCCCCATTTCGCTGCCGGGGGGTGAATCCCCTCCATTTTGCTGCCATCTGGCAGCGAAATGGGGGGGATTCACCCCCTTTTTTGGCCGCCGGAATGGTCATTCCGGCGGCAAGGGAGACGTGGGGTGGGGTAGGGTGGGGTTTTTTATTTTTTGTAAATATTTTTTAAAAAGTTTAAAATGTTTATGGGGGGTATAATCGTCTTTTTCATAAAAATTTGACGGAATAGTGGCAATAGGGATGATTTGTGTGCATTTTTGAAAGGTTGGGGGTTGTGGTGTGTTTTAAAAAAGGTTAGGGACGAAACATGTTCTTAACCTAAAGGTTGGGGACGATTTGCGAAATTAACCCTATCAATAAAAAAAACTGACGCCACACCATGCCTCACAGTATCTGGTAGATTTGGAGGGAACGAGCATTATCCCTTATTAGTATATTACCCCTGGATTGTATGGGATTACAAAAATCTATTTTATTAAAAAATAAAATATTTATGAATTCTAAACAATTGCAAGAAAAACATAGTGAAATAGATGTTATAACTTAATAAAGTCCATGATACATATATGTAGTGAAGTTTATTGATAGCCTTTTTTTAAGGGTATGTGATATTTATATACATATATATATATGAGTATTATCTTTACTTACTAGATCTAAGCTAACATATCATTACTGTATAAAATAAATAATAAATATATAAGTTTATCATCATTAAGAATGTTATAAAATTGTTTTCTAAATCAACTGATTACAAAAGTTTCATAAGAATGCCATCACTAACAGTAATAAATTTGATTAAGTTGTTGAAACCACAAATAATTAATGCAAGATAGTTACAAAAATTAAAATAGTTAAAGTATTTAATTATTTCTAGAAAGTTAATTATTTGATACAATATGCAACTGAGAATTATAAACATATCTTCAAATTATTTTGAATGAAAATATTATGAGAATTGAAGGTGACTTTAATAATTGTATATACCAAATGATGATAGTGATGCTTAGTTTGCAATAGATATCAAAGTTAATAAAAATTTTAGGTGAATTATGTCTTAAAAAAAAAAGAGCAAGTAAATCTAATTGTTTGTTGTTTTGAAAATGAGGAGAATTGCACACACTTTGAACTTTTCTTTTTAACAAAATATTAGGGACAAAGGATTGCCAAAAAAACAAAAAATACATGCTCAAAGTATCTTAAAATCCGTGTAAATAGTTTTGTTAATATAAAAATATATTTTTAAATATAACTAAAAGGAAAAAAAAACTTTGTAAATGAATACATAAACAGGATGAAAACATAATGCACGTAAAGTATGTAGATGAAAACATAAACACGATTTTGAAAAAATTTTCAATACGAAAAATAGAGTTCGTACTGTTCTCATCATCATCCAATATCCTTCGCTTTCCCTATCTCTCCTGTTTGTGTGTCTCTCTGTGTGTGTGTATATACAAAAAAAAAAAAAAATTACACAATGCTTTAAGGGTATATTGATTATATTTTTTGGTTTTTTTTTTTTTTTTTTGTTTACACACTGATTATCATATGCAACTTTCCTAATTCTAAAAATAAAGAAAATTACGTAACTAAAAATATTAATTACCAAAAAAACAAGTTGACTACATTTAATATGCCAAAATACTTGTCATATATATGCATCGATAAATGTCACTTTAACAATGACAAAAAACTCAA
>CAVNYN010288861.1:5943-64490 GCA_963692815.1 Nyctanthes arbor-tristis | reverse complement strand
AAAAAAAGAATAAAAATCGGAAAAAAACCCACATCACCTCACTAGCAATCTCTTAGGCTGCTGAGATCGCAGCATTCTGGCCGCCACTTAACTACCGAAATGCTGTCATTTTCAGTAGCTGAAAGAGGAGAGTCTCCCTCCTTTCATATGCCGGAAATGTCAGGCAAGACTCCCCCCCCCCCCGCTCCCTCCCAACCCTAAAATTTTTTTGCCATTTTTGGCCATTTCAAGCTATTTTAGGATAAATAATTCTCAAGTCCCGACACAATTTGCAGGAACCAATGTTCATTTCTTGCTACAACAATGGCTCCACATCCACCCGTCCAGCACCACCACCATCTCTACATCTTGATCTTACTCCTCCTCGGCTCCGCCGCTTCATCTCCTGCTCCTCTCTTCCTCCTTTGGCCACCAATGCCACCGCCATTTTCCGTACTCGCTCCTCCCCTGCACCCACCCCTGCCTTCTCTCCTGCTCCCAAAACCCTCACCCCTGCTCCAACAACACCCACTCCAGCTCCAACAACACTCTCGGCGGCTTCTTCTCCAGCTACCAGAGCATCCACCCCTGTTTCCGGTTCTTCTACTCTCGATCCAAAACAACTGAGAGCCTTCCAGTCCCTGAATGTGCCTACCTCTAAAGGCCCCTGCTCCTCTTCACCCTGTGCATCAACCGCCACCGCCTGTGACTCCGGCGAGCCATTTCGCCGCCTCGTGTCTCTCACACTCTCTAACTATTCAGATGATGTAGCTTTGTCCCTCACTGCGCTCAAGTCCATCTCCACATTTAACACTCTCAAGTTCATTAACTGCCCGTATTAGGTTCTCCCCTAAACTTACATCAAATCTCCGTTCCTTCACTTGCATCAACATCCTCAGAAAACTCACCGGCGTTTGGCTTAGCAGGCTAGAAAATCTCACGGATTTAACTGTTTCCCGTGCTACTATTACTGCCGGAATTTTTCATTGGCATCCGACTCGGTTTCCCATTTTCCCGTTTAAATGGGTAGGGTGGGGTTTTTTTCCCATTTTTATTTTTATTTTTTTAATTTTTAAATTCTTTTTTAATTTTAAAGTAAAGGTATAAAATTTGGACGGATTCTGTTAAGAGTGACCTTTTGTGCGTATTTATAAAAGATTAAGGACCCAACGCGTTAAAAAAAAGTTAGAGACCCAGACGATTCTAAGTACAAAAGTTGGAGATGATATCTGAAATTTACCTTAATGGTAAAGACTTATGCAAACTGTTGGACAATAATTTGTTCTCTTTTATCCATATAGGAAAAAAATTTCTTATAGTTATTGATTATATGCAATGTTGTAAAGTACCAAATTGTGATTATTGTTAAGTAGAGATTTAAGAGTCCTAACTAATATCTATTTCTATGAATGTGTGACCATCCTCTTGGAAGAAGTGAATATGCTTTGAGACAATATCCGCCCGAAAAATATGAATTTGTGATTAGTGACTAAATTGTAATATTTTTGAAATGTAAGGGTTAATTTCACATTCCATCCCCGACCTTTATAGTTAGTAACATCTGAGTCTCTGACTTTTTTTCAACATGTTGGATCCTTAACATTTCAATAATTAGCATGAGAGGTCCTTTTGACTGCTTCCATCAATTTTCTGTTAATTTTTTGGTAAAATTACAATTATGACCATTATCCTTTTAAACAAAAAAGGAAAAAGTTTAAAATACAAAAAAAAGTAATATTACCATTTAAAAAAAAAAAACCAACAACCGATTGCTGTTGTTTCCCGCGGCAGAAGGAGGGATTCATCCCTTCCTTTTTATTATTATTTTTAATGTTATTTTTTTTACTTTAAACTAATTTTTGAAGGACCATTCGCGGTAATTAAGACATAAGAATCAATCAAATAGGAAGTAGGATCCCAAACTGGTGGTTAGGCTATTGCACGAAGGTACTGGATTTAACACCCCTTTTAGTATTAAGCAAACATGTAACATCACGAAAAATTTTAAGCATGTAATCTTTATATTGATGATGATTAAATACTTACTGGATTATTATCAACAAAAAGGTTATAAGATTATTGAATTGAATTGCATCAAATGTAAAGTTAGAAGATTATTACTCAAACGAATGCCTAAATTTTGAAATGGGGTTATTGATAACATGATTGTTATTTTTGACAATGATTGAATTAGAATATGATTATTGACAACGCGATCGTTCTTTTGACGATGATTGGATAATTGTTAAAATGATACTAGTTGAAAGATTTCAAGATTAGTACTCAATTGAACGTCCAAAATTAGAATATAACAATGTGAATATATTGAATTTCATCAATTGTAAGAATACAAGATGATCATACCAAGAATTTAAATGCCCCAATGTGATCATATTGTATTAATTGAAAGGTTACAAGGTTTGTCTTTCAAATAAATGCCAAGAATTTGAATGCAATTATTGACAATGTGAATGTTATTGTAACGATGATAGTGTCACCACTTGAGATACCACAGATCGGAAGATTGACGATGATTAAATAGTCACTTGAGTTGATAAAGTGTTACTTGAGTAAAGCCTAAAGACATGACTGTGGCTATTGAATTTATAACTCAAAGTGTAGCCACTTAATTGAAAAGCCACATTAAATTGAAGGAATCAAGTAACATGAATCGAATTGTCATGGCCTAATCGTAAGACAACTCAAACTATAAGGACTACTCGAACAATTTCCACCTTACCCTCCAAGTTGCGGCACCAGATCGCGCCACGTGTCACCTTCTAATTGGCGTAACCCAGAGGGAAGGGGGATGGAGATTTCTCTAAAACCTCCTAACCCCTCTCTCTCGCTCTTCCGATCTTTCCTTCTCTCTCTCTCTCTCCACGTCCTTCTCTCTCCCTTCCACTCCTTCTATCCATGTTCTGCTTTTTATTAGTGAGTATCGAGAACTTCAAAGATAAAAGAAATTCATCCAAATAAAGTTAGAGGAAGAAAACAACCATCAAAGATCGGAAGAGCACTTCGTTTAACACTTGCAGATGACCTTCCATCGTATATATGTAAGAAATACAACTTGAAACATCACTTTGATTAAGTTAAATAAAGGTTGTGATGGCATTTGTCAACAACTCAAAGACTCGCTGGAAATATAAAGTTAAAGAGGTGAGTAACTAATACTTTGATTCCCTTTTAGCATTTATGGAGTTTTGATTGAAGTATTCCATGAGATGAACATGGATTTTGATGTATTAAAAATAAAGATTGATTTATTGCATTTGAATAACTAGTTGTTCTACCCGTTTTGTATGAAATTACTTTAAATTGTTTCCTACACTATGATCTATTCAATAATCCCAGGATATGGAGGATTAGTATGGCGTTTGTTTTGAATTGAAACTTCAGTAAGGGTCAACCGGGATTCATTGTGAATTCACTTAATTGTATATGACCATGATTGAATTGATATGACTCTTGCACTCATCACAGATAGTAATTTAATTAGTGATAGGGCCCATTTGTGCATTGAAAAGCTTTGAGCATCAAATGGTTTTCTTGAAAATAAATCTTTCAAATAAAAGGTGAATCAAAGGGTCTTGTTACTCACTTAGTACTTTGTACTCATTCCCTTATTTCTACAATTTTGTAGATGATTGAAGATATGATATTTGAAAGGTAAGGTAAGCTATGAGTTAGAGCATACTCGCGAAGGGAGTAGGGTTTTACATGTATTGACAACCTGTGTCTGAAAATATTCTGAATTTAATACTTTTTGCATTAACAAATATGCACACATCTCTATAAATGTATTTCTAGTTTTATATAACATTGCCAACTTACCTTCTAGTATAATAGTTTTTCAATAATTTGTCTTGAAAAGATTAATTTTGTTCGTTTTAGCAATCGATGAAAAATACCTGTAAATATAACTTGTTGAGTTCTTTGCATTTTATTGAGAAACTGAGTTGTAGTAATTCTTTAAAATATAAAAACTTGTTAGTTTAAGTAATTAGTTTTATCAAGTTAAAAGTTATTTGTTTGTCTTGTGCGTCCCGAAACTTTCGCTACAAAATTTGTTAACCAATTTAAGATATTTAAAAATAGTGTAAAATTAGCGGGGGTGTGAAAACAATTTCTTTTTCTTTTTTAGTTTAAAAAATAAGGGTCATATTGTAATTTGACCAAAGAGTTAATAAAACAATAGATGGAAACCGTCAAAAAGAATATTTCATGCTAATTAATGAAAGTTTAGGGACCTAGTGAATTGAAAAAGAAGGTTGGGGACTCAGGCTATACTAATTGCAAAGGTTATAGATGAAATGTGAAATTAACCTGAAACGTAATGACTAATTTGTTAAAAAGGAAACTCAAACGATGAAAGTGAAGTAAATTGAAAAACCTTTAAATTTTTTTTTAAGTTTTAACCAAAAACAGAAAAAGAAAAAGAAAGAAACCATATATTTGTTTCCTTACTTTAGTAAATCAAGAAAACACCCACCAAAAAATAAATAAATAAACAAATAAAAAATAAAGAAAGTAAACCTAAACTAAATCACTGTAAAAATTGTATATTATTAACTCTTACTATAATTCTCACTCGTGCGTACACGGGATTTAAAAGTATTAATAACCTTAGTAATTTTAGGGAGACATATTTATTTGACATGAAAAGTGACATGTTTAGCTGTCAATCATATATTGGATGATTGTAGGCATTTAATTTTATCACTTGTATATAAATAACCAATTCATGTGTGACAACTAATGAATATTATTTATTTATATTAGATGTAGAATTACTCTAATAACAAATGTTAATGAATATTTATACAAAATTTAATAAATTATTAATATAGTCAATTGAGTCATATATTAATATTATGAGACATAAATTTTGATAACCATTCTATCATATTTTGATTTATTTGTCGATAACACTTTTTGCACCAGTTAATTTTTTCCTTTTTTTTATTTTATACATTGGGTTAGGGGAAGGGAGGGGAACCAATATTAGTTATTTATGTCAGATAAATATATCTCCATATAATTACTCTAATAACAAATGTCAATGAATTTTTATATAAAAATTTCATATAAATTATTAATACAGCTAGTTGAGTCATATATTAGTATTATGAGATATAAGTTTTTATATTCATTCTATTATATTTGAATTTATTTATTTGTCGGTAACACTTTTTGCACCAGTTAATTTTTTTTTACAATACAGTAGGTATAGAAGAGGGGAGGGCACATGTGCTTCAACCCAGGACCTCCTGTCTAGAATATGAGAAACCTAACTAATGTATAACTTGTTTGAATTACAGCACCAGTTGATTATGAATATATAAATAAAAATTAATTGAAGTGATTCAATAAAAGTAAAATGTTTAAAAATTGTTGAACAACTGTTACAGTGCAACCGTATCAACATTCAGTCCATTTATCAAATAAATAATCTAACTCCAAATACCGTAAGATCATGTTTAAAATGACAAACTGAAGTTTTTGTTCCATGGGGAATTGTCAAAAAGTTTCAATTTATATTAATTATAGAATCAGCAAATTGGAGTACTATGATCTTAAAAAGTCAAATTTTATTATTGCACTTCAATAACCATATAAAAATTTCTTCAAAAATCATTAAAAAAATTAAAGTTTACAATTAAGATTACAGTTTTTTAGAAATTTATTGGATTATAGACGATGCATGTGTTTTCGAATTATAAATATTACTATTTTCTTTTTTTAAATAGAACTCCCAATTAATTTTGTATTCGATTTGATAAGTGACAGATCTCTAATTAAAAATAGTTGGCTAAAAAGGCTACCGTGAATTGATGGTTGGATATGAGTTAATAAAAGGAAAAGTGAATATCATTTAATAAATTAGCGTAACAATTTCCCAAAAAAACATAAGATAAAAAATACAAAAAAAGAATTAAATGATGTCACCAGAAATTTTATAGAGACAGAAATCTTACAGAGTTAGAAATTTTATAGAGCCAAAAAATGAGCAGAAAAAACCACAATTCTCTTATTTATATGTATATAAATAGATAAGCAATTAAAAGAGAGAAGGGAAAAAAAAAAAGAAGGGGATGTTGTCTTCATATTTCAAATTTGTTTCTAAATTAGAAATTTGTATTTTTGATTTCTGAAAATTTTTAACTTTTTTTTTCGCTTTTTGAGTGTTTTTTATTTCTTAGACCAAAAAATTAAAAAATGATGAAATATTGGCTTTTTTTTTTTAAAAAAAAATATTTTTGTTTGATACATTGGGGATATAGAGGACTGGAGGGAAAACAGAGAAGCAGAAGGAGTGGGTCGAGCTCATGACCTCCTACTTGGAACGTGAGAAACCTAGTCATTGTAATACTTATTCGAACTACAAAAACGATGAAATGTTGTTTTGAGTTTATTTACAAAAACATTTTATTCTTCTTCTTCTTTTTTTTTTTTGAAAAGCGTTCGGAGAAGATGAAAATAAATAAGTTTTCAATATTTTGAACAACTAAAGTGATTAAAGAGAATTGTCTTAAGCCTTAGTTTATTTAGAAAAGAAAAAATTGTTAGTTAAATTTCATAAATGGTCCGTAGTCTTTACACATTCTATCAAGTGAGTCCCTATTCTTTTCTTTTGTCCACAATAATTTATAAATCCATACATAAGATCCCTAATCCTATGAAAAATGTCATCTTTCTACTTCCATTAAAATAGCACACTACATTGAGTCCTGGTCTTTTGCCTTGCTCCCAGTCGCAGACATGCTACTAATTAGAAATTAAGCATTGTGACTAATATTGATTGTAGAAATGAAAGGGTAAATTGCACAAAAGGTCCCTAAACTTTGCAAAATATAATGATTTCATCCCTAAGATTTTTTCAACTTTTGGAGTTCTTGACTTTTACAAACTTTTCACATAAGGTCCCTATTAATGAAATCCATCTATTTTGACTGTTAAAAGGGAAAAGAATAACTGTTTTACCCTCATGTTAAATTAAATTTAGAATAGAACAACAATTTTTTTTAAATAAAGAAAAATAATAAAAAGTATCACCCCACCGCTTGAGGTTGGCGGCATCTAACTCATAATTTAATTTTCACATATGATAAATGATATATCACATGAAGTATTATATATACACACTTGGGATCCTTCATTTCTTCTTATTCACCATTCAAATCGTGCTATCTACTAAAAAAATTGTTTGAATTTTAGTAAATCGCAGTAAAAGAAATGGATGATGAATGGGCAAGAATGATCAAAGATGTCAAGGAATTTAGGGGAAAAAATTGGTCTATCACTATCGATAAACTCCTTATCATAGAAGAATATTTATTATTTTTTCTTTTATTAAAAACTATTTTATTTTTTATTTAATGAGAAGGGTAAAAAAGTTATTTTATTTCCTCTTAAAGGTCAAAACGGACAGATTCTATCTACAGGGACCTTTTGTGAGAATTTTTGAAAGCTTAGGGACTCTAGAGAATGAAAAAAAGGCTAGGGATGAAATTACTATATTTTGTAAAGAATAAGGACTTTTTGTGAAATTTACCCGAAATGAAAATGCCTTCAAATTTAACGTGAAAGTGACTCCAATAAATGGAGATGGGCATTTTCACCCGGCTTAGACACCGTATATTTATAAGTGAAAAATAATGGTAAAATATTTAGATTGATTCTAGCAAGATGTGACAAATTAACACGTCTCACGTGACACAATATTATTGGATAATCAATTATATGGATATTTTTCATCACTAAGGTATTGTTTGATTGAAAGTATGGAAAATATATAGAAAGAAAATGAATTCTATGTAATTGAATTCTTTAGAATTAATTTTCATGCGAAATATCAATTACATGTGTTTGATTGATTTAATTTTCCACAAATAAATAGTTATTTGTTTTCTATCTTGTGGTATTTGATAGTTGTTATTTTCCATAGAAACAATATTTTTTTCAAATTTTGTTATTTGATAGTCATTATTATGTTTCATAGAAATTATTAAGTTATATAATTGTAGATTAGTAGTTTTTTCCATATAACTTTTTATTTGCCAAAAATTTTTATTTGTTAAAGCGACGCAAGTTCTAGTTTCGAGCTGCATCTATATTTATATTTGAGACGAAATCAAATCACAACGAATAAAAAAAAATATAACTAATAAACAAATACAATACTCATCGATCTTTCGTCCTACATGATTTTCTTTCATGGATAATGGTGATTTAATGAGCAAGTTTGAGGATGATTATGAAGAAGAGTACATAGAGTGAGGTTTTCTGACGATTATGATCCCATTAGATGGTTTACTTATGATTTAGTGAATAAGTTTCAGGCAATCAACTATCCTAGTGATGTATTTAATAAGCATAAGCTTATACCAAAAAAGAAATTGTATTAAATTCAGTTATTGATTTATTATGCATGAATATGAAGCTAAAGCAAATTTATAGACTTCAATAACGATCGATAATTAGAAATTGTTAAGCGAACATAAGGTCTTATGTTTATTAATATTGATAAGAAATGACAAGTAATGTAATATACAATCCCAAAGAAGGGAAAAAAAAAAGAGAGAGAGAAGAGAAATTCTCAATTTGTGTTCATGTTCTGCAATTTTTTATATTTTTAAATTAAAATATAATCCAATATATTAAGAAATATCTGAAATTCCAATTCCCTAAAAAACCAATCACCTAGGCCTCTCAAGGCAAATATTTTCTTTATTTCCCTAGAAAATATGGTCGTGTGACTAAAAGTAGGGAAATATTTTCCACGGAAAAAAGTCAATCAAATAGCACAAAAATAGGAATTTAAGTAAAAAATTAAGCATTTTTTATGAAAATATTTGGCAATTAGACACAACCTTAATAAAATTATGTCATATATCTATAATAATATCATTTATTTATATCACTTTTTCATGTATCCTAAAAAATTTTGAATGATTTATATATTTTATTTTATTTTTATTTTTTTTGATACAGAGCCCTTGATTAAGAGTTTAAGGACCTAACTAAGATGCCATCAAACCACAGGAATTTTTTTTTTTTATTTGGGGAAAGAAAAATTAAGTCCTCTTTTAATTACCAATTGCAACTTACAAGTCAAAGCCCTAGCAAACATCCTCCGCCTCCGTTGATCTTTTTAGGTCTCTCATTCCGTAGCTTCACTCCGCTGAGCAGAACACAAAGCAGTAAGCTCTTTCATCTCCGCTTTTCAACAACGAAATCCAATTAGCAGCTTATACCTATTAACTCTGTCAGCGTGCAGGATTTTTGCCAATACGGCTACGTCGGCAGAACTCGGGGTAAAATTCGAGGGAGATGATGATAAATGTTTTTGTCGCCCTGGGCTTAATTTACACCTAATCAATAGATGTAATGTGGTGATTGACAATTAATTGATTCCTCTTATTCTTATATTTTTATTTTGTTTTATTTTTTGAGAATCTGATTGCGAAATCTAGATTTGGATCCAGATAAAATCAGTCGCTGGAATATGCAAATGGAGGCGTGATGATGCTTATCCATCTATTCTGCAGTTGAATGATGATTATAAGAACATGCACTACCATCTGATCTCCTTTGCATATCTCAAGATTAATTTCTATTTTTTTAAAATTTACATTTAAATTTTTTGAATATCTAATTGCCTCTGATATGCAATCCGTAATGGAGCTTACTGTTGTTAATTACTGAAATATTTTTTATTATTACAAAAATTAAGACCATTTCTCGGCTGAGATTGGTAACACATAGCATTCCTTAATTTTTCATTTTTTTTCTCCTTTTTTCTTTTGCAAAATGCCATTGAATTTTAATTGGGAAGGGCATTGACATAGCATTTGCATCTGCTTGTGGTATCTAATGTCCAGACTTGCATTCAGTTGCTGGGGGTTTCTTTTTGAGGGCAGAAATGAAGTAAAGAGCAGTTCTTCGCGACACAGATTGCTTGGATTCTGAAAAGCTTTCTGTTACTTTAATCCTGTTTACATTTCTTAATTAGAGAAGATTATATAGATATCACAAACTATTTTTTCACTTTTATATGGTTCTTTTATTATAAAAAAAAAATGTAACTAGAAAAATCCATTAAATATTAATTATTATAATGAATGGAATTAACCAAGGTTACTAGCTCCAATTTGAATTTAGATCAATACTACTCATATTGTACACATTCACTGTGTGAGGGATTGTTTAAAGAAATTTTATTAAGTGTAGACTTTTAACTATAGGGTATGGTTATGCAATTTCTTCCTAGTTATACTTAATACCTATGATTCTTGAATGTTTAAAAAAAAAAAAAAACTACGATTCTTGAAGAATACTGGATGATCAAAACTTATCATCTGAGTTGGATTTATTGAAGACCTTTACAATGAAATCTTGAATAACGAAAAATATTGTTACCGTGCCCAAAATTTAGTTTTTACATTCAATCATTTCCTCTCTTCCTATTGGCTACTATTTATTTTTTTTTTTGAAGTGTTCGCCCTGGATCGAATCGGGTGCGTCTAACCGATCCGTTATTGCCTTGCAAACTTCGCGAATCAGAAAATTTGCCTATCTGCGATGCCGATTCACAAATTAGAAAAAATTCTTATCATTCAAAGTGGATATCCATCAGCTTATAAGTGAATCAACTTTTCCCCCTAACACTTGGGATTCTGAATGGAAAAAAGTCAAGTATTCTATGGAGTACTAAATTCAGTACTCTTAACCAATTAGAGATCTGCATGTAGATTCAAGGGTCTTAATTTGTTATTTAATGTAGGTCCTGAATCTCACATGTGAGTCTTTGATTGACCATGAGTATCGAGTGCTCAGTACTTTTGGAGTAGTAGATTTTTTTCAAGAAGAATACACTCTAGAAGTGGGGAACAAATCAACAAACTATTACATTAATGACCGTCTTGTACACCACTTTGCAAATGCAAAGGACAAGTGGCAAATAGTGAACATGTTTGAAAGTGTAATATAAGTATATCGGATGATGTATTTATGTGATTATCACTCAGTGAAATTGTATTACACAAATATGTCACTCGTCTTCTTTTTATGTCTTTCTAGGATTATTCAAGAAATATATAAGCTTGCAATAATGATGTACAAAATCTCTCTAATTTTCAGTTTGATTAGTATACTAGTGCCAATTAAACTAAAAAATCATTCTCTAATTTGGATAAACAACATTACTTCTGCTGGAATGTGACGTAGAAATTGATTTGATAGTCATCATTGTCTCTAATTCATTTCTCATTGTTGGCTTCATGTTCCAACTTATCTTGAACGTCAACAAAAATATTTCACATTAGAATTTTCTTTTTTCTTTTTTCCTTTTTCCATATGAAGATAATCTATGTTCAAATATTTCAAAATATTTTTCTTTTCAATTCTCTTGTCTCTACTTATTATTATCATATTTATTTATACTAATTTTTTTTATTCTCAAGAATTATGTTTTATTATATTCGGAAAACGGTTGACAAACAGATGAAGCACTTGTTTTTGCTTATTGTAATAGTTTTTCCCCTTTTGATATGTTAAGATAATTTTCAAATATTATTGGTTATTAATCCTTTGCTAACCAACGGAATAATATGTGCAACTAAAATGTGAAGCACTTACATGCAAAACAATGGGGGCATTACTAAGTCATTCCAAAATTGCTAAGACATTTGTAGTTAAATGGCATCTATATTAGTTCATTACACCCTTGGTCAAAGGTTCAATTCCTCTCCTCCATAATCCCCCTTATAATATTAAAAAAAAAAAGGAAGTTAATCCAAAATTAGTCCTACATCATATTTTAGATCTTTATCGAATAAAAACTTCATTGACAGTCTTACATACCTTTATCGAAAAAAAATTCCAGTACTCTAAGGGTAATAAATACTTCATCAATAACAGCAAACAACATTCTTAAAATTGATCAAGTCTTTTATTGCCTACAAGAATGAACTTTAAGAGGGTTATTCCTCAATGCAAACTTCTTATCCCTTACGTATTGCACCAGCTCAAAGTTGGCCCAGAAAAAAAAAGGGGAATGTTCTGATAGGATGTCATTTGCCTCCTTGAAAAGCTACTAACAGCTAGAAATACTAAGGATAAAGGATTTATTCATTTATTTTTGGTTCAATCTGGTATCTTTTGCCCTTCTTTGAACACAAAGAATCGCATACATTTACAGCCCCACAAAAGTCCTTTAGAACAACCAGCCTTACAAGAAAAGAACTAAAGTCCTCCTTACATTTGCACTTATATAAACACCTCTGACAATTTCCCATTGCACTTGCATTTGCATACCAAACTTCATTTCTTATTTCAGCATCTCTTGTTTTCCTGTGAGTTCATAGACCCGTAACAATGGCCGGCAATATGCAGCAAAGATCTATTTCAGGACTGCTTTTGGCTCTCAATTTCTGCATGTATGCAATAGTTTTGGGCATTGGTGGTTGGGCAATGGACACTGCGATTGAACGCGGTTTCATCATTGGTATGCATTTCCTTGCTTTCAACACACGTGTTATGCATGAAAGCGAACAAAGAGGCACAAAAAAGTAGGCCTGGCACGTTCCAAGCACGTCAGACCAGAAAGTTTCATGCATGCAAAAGATCGTTTCAGATCATCATAACGAGGATGGTGTCATGACTTGTATACGTACATGGAATCACACTAATAGAAAATAATGCCTGATATCGGCAAAGCATGCTAGACACACCAAAACACCGTCTTATCACACAAGAAACAGGGTCATACCTTAGCTAGCAGATGTTACACATGATTGGACTAATGGCTTTGGATTGATGTTACAGGTCCTGGATTCAATTTGCCAGCACATTTCTCCCCAATATACTTTCCGATGGGAAATGCAGCCACTGGATTCTTCGTCACCTTCGCTATGATTGCTGGTGTGGTTGGAATTGCATCCGTCATTGCTGGATTTAACCACTATCGCTACTGGACCCTGGAAAGTATGCATGGCGCAGCTTCTGCTGCCAGCATTGCTTGGACTCTTAATCTTCTTGCCATGGGGTAACTCATTTACCCAAGGCTTACATAATTCGTCATAAATTTCAAGTCGCTTTATCCCTACCCACCCTAAAAGTAATAATCTGACAAGAACTTCTGTTGCAGCTTTGCATGGAAAGAGATTGAACTCCAATACAGAAATGCCCGTCTCGTAAGCATCCAACGGATGTTGGTTTTGAGTAGATGTTAAGAATTGTGAGTCACTAATCTTAACAGACAATTTAGGACTAACAAATGTTCTGTTCCCCCCCTTTTTTCCACAGAGAACAATGGAGGCATTCATAATAATCCTTTCAGCCACTCAATTCTTTTACTTAGCTGGAACTCTTGCAGCTATGCCAAGGAGAATTTAAGTGCAGAGGATGGTCTTAAACTGTGTGTGTTTTGCATTATTTATTGATTTTGGATTTATGAATTTTCAATACATTTATGCTGTCCAAAATCAAAGCATTTCATGTATTTACCATTTAGTTTATATTGTAATATGCTTTTGTCTGTGTGTGAAAACTGAAGAGTGTACAATAACATGGGCTACATGAGCCTTTTAGAAAGCTGTGTTTGTGTAAGAATCTACCTTCTCAGCCTATTTCATTTATCTTCGTAATTTTCCTACAAAAAGTCAAAAAAAAAAAAAAAAACATTTATGCCGTTCGGGTTAGAACCACGAATCGTTCACGGTTCATGAATACCTTCTTTCACAATAGTACCCAAGTGTACCCTGTTCTATTTAGAGGTGTATACTAGGTTGTACGTACCAAGCCCAATTTTGCAACAAGGCACAGCTACTAAGGCCCTAAGATCCTATAACTTCTCCCATAAATTTTCATAGCAAGTCGACTCAGGAGTAGCACATATTATAAAGACAGCCCAAAACACAACAGTTATTAGCACGTAAGAGATGAACTAACACCCAATAACTACTGGATCATTAAGGACATGACTGGAAAAGAATTCGAATCATGAAAGCAGTCAAACTAGGATAAAATTCAGTAAGAAAGAAAAGTCGGTCCGATGAAAAACTAACGAGAAAGCAGTAGCGGTAAAAATCTTAACTGCCTTCACCATTCAGAATAACTCTTACATTATGTGAAACCTGAGTTTGTTTTAGTAGTTGTTTCACCATTAATATTGCACGAACAATTACAAAGTTCTAGTTCAACTCATTCAGCCATTCTTGAGCCTTTGCCAAGCCTTACTCTTCAGGGTGATTCGTCGTCTGCTTCTATCTAAAAAGGAAAGAGGGGTAAACAGTATTATCAAAATCAACACAGCCACAATCTTATAATAGGACATTTACCTTAAGTAAAATACTCAGAACTTATTATTTACTCTACAAAATCATTTAAATACATTTCAAGGGATCTGTTGGAAGGTGATATTCTGCATCTATTTTATTGCTGGGAAGACGTAATGAGATCTGCTTGATATTTGCACTGATCTTTTAACAACATATATCTCCAGAACTGTTTATCTATGGGAAATCAAGCTTAACTTGCACGTTCAAGTCTCCTTGTGGTGTACAACCTATATTTGTGAATGAAAAGGACATTTTCAATATTATCCCAATTCTCACCATATATTAACATTCTATGTGAAGTCAAGATTTCAGAAGTTTATCCATACTTGGCACCCTAACTACAACCAGTCTTTCCATTTTAGCAAAATATGAAGAATGTTTAAGCTTAAGGAGGATATTAACCTTGAATTATCTACCAGACCCTGTAAACACAGCAAACAGTCCACAACAACTCTTCCAGGAAGTAGTTTGCACTGGACGCAGACCAGGAGCTACCAACGGCTGCATATTAGAAGAAATGCAAAGGTTAAGATGAGAACATCTGCAAATAAAAAAAAAAAAAATTGATTTAATTGTGATGCAGAATTCAAAACGGCCACAGAATTTGAGAAACAAGACCTCAGAAAATTTGTGATCTTTCTCACATTCCACCACATTATTGGCATCGACTCTTGGTTCACCACATTTGGGCATCAATTTTTCATGATTTACTTTTGCTTCTTTAGCACCAGGAACAACTTCAATCACTTGAACAGTTGATTCATCTTCCTCCTGTGATAGCACATCCACTGTACTTGCTGAAATGACAATCTTCTCCCCTACATGACTGGATTTCTTCACCCCATTTTCCTTCAAGCTGGATTCAATTAAGTAGGAAGTCATAGAATTATCAGTTGTATCATTTTGATCTACTTGTGGCTTATCATCCACCATCAAGATTTTCTCCAAGCCAAAAACTGGAGGCGTTCCACTAATTGAAACACCACCCTTCTTAATTGGAACAGCGTGAATTTCGTCTTCATGTCTTTCAGACAGCAGGTCAGCTGGTGTTGCTGAATCAACTAATGAAACATCATCGATTACATTTCCATTAACCTCAATATCATGAGATTCATTATCTGAACTGCTTCTGCTACTACTAGTGCTCGCTGACATACTTCCTTCATAAGATTTCCTCGAGGGCTCGTCATACTCAATCTTGACATCCTTGTCTAATTCATTCTCCTGCTTCAATTCCCTCCTAAGCAGAATAATACTCTTCTCATTTTCCCCTATTTTTATTTTTTGCTTTTCAGTGCCCTCGTTATTCAGTCCATCCATTGATGGAGGGTTTAAAATGTCCCTTTTATGCTCCACCTTTTCTTTCTCATCCCCTGTAAAATAAGGCTGGTGGCTATGGAGTTCGTGAGATGCTGGGGAGCTACCATCTAGTTTGATGTCACATTCATCCGAGCAGTTAGATGCAAAATCAGGACCAACATAAACATACCCATAAACCATTTTAATCAAAACTTCAGAACCAGTAAATCAAAACAAGAGACTATTAGTACACAATAGACTAGAGAACTATATAGTTTTGTTATCTATGCACAAATTTGTCAATGCCATTCTACAAAAAGAAATGATGAAGCATACCTTTACCCCTAACATTAAATAATATAGGACATCCTTCGAACAATTTGCATATCACATACAGGGGCATAACATAAAAAATTTAAAACTAATATATACTAATAAAGGGACAGAAGACAGAAAGATGCCGACAAGCCGATATCAAATATCAGGAAATCAACTAGTACTGAGGCTAATCAACAAATCCAAATTGGGAGGAAGATGAACAGTAAAGTTCAAAGAGAATAATTCAGCAACAAGTGGGCTTTTCTGGGCAGGATTGCCGATTGAATAAAAGGATTTGGTCTAATCTAAATCAATGCTCACTTTGAAAGAGATATCAAAGCCCAATTGCTCCGGTGAGCAATCCAATCCATTAAAAGCTAGTCAACGAAGACGGAATTCCAAGATAAAGGCTCAATAATAATTGTTTAAAGGAAAGAAGCAAGTATACCACGGGAATGAGCATTAGAAGGCAGAGAAATAGAATTTTTGAAGGATGATTCTACTTCCTTCTTTTTCTTGGCGGCTTTTCGCTTCTTTGCACCTGAAGGCATAATCTTTGATCTTTGATTATCAAAAAATAAAGATATAGGCAAACGAATCCAAACAATTTTTGAATTTCTTGCGCTATCTCTATCTAGCCTGCGGTGTTGTTTCCTCCGTTTGTGTGCTTGTGTGGATTTCAGAATGACAACAGTACAAGGAAGAAGAGGAAGGAGTGGGGTAGGGGTATCAAGAATTTGAAAGGGATCCCGCCTATGGGTTAGACTTTAAGAGCAACTCAAATGTCTTTCCAATGGGTTAATTTCACAAATAGTCCCCACACTTCACAATTTCTATTAGTTGAGTCTCTAATCCTTTTTCAATGCCCTAGGTTCCTAACTTTTTATAAATTCATTCATAAGATTCTTTATGACATTTTTGCTTTATTTTTTAATAAAAACAAAAAGTCTAAAAAATAGTAAAAATAAAAGAGAAATCTAGTTAAATACTCATTGTACATTTTTGTGCCTAATACAACTAAAAATGACAAATACCTACACTATTTTTCATTTTTGGGATATCATTTAGGATAGTAGCAGGATGAATAAGTAGCAAAATTGGGGGTCTCCTCTTTTGCTACTGGAAATAATTACTAGAATTTATCATTTATATTGAGTTAGAATGTGGGTGGGTAATCAGGTAAGTATGGTGAAAAAAAATTATTTTCTTCTTTCTTTTTTTATTATTTATTACTTTTATTTTATTAATTTTAACATAAAAATAATAAAAAAGTAAATAATTTCTTTCCATCATACTTAACTAGTTACACACTCGCATTCCAACTCAATATAAATGACAAATTTCGGTATTCATTTCCAACAATAAAAAAAGAGAACCACAATTTTACTACTTGTTCTTCTTGATGCTTGCTGCTATCAAAAATGATGGGAAAAAAATAAGGTTTTACCTAAAAAAGGAAAATTGTGCAGGTATTTATCTTCTTCGGTTATGTTAGGAAAAATTGTAGATTATGTAGTTAGCTAGGTTGCTGGGGAAATTTTTTTTCCCATTTTATTTTTACTATTTTTACTTTTTTTAAAGAATTTTTTTTATTTAAAAAATAAAGGTTAAAAATATTATAAATGACCTTATGAGTGATTTTATGAAAGGTTGGTGACTTACGACATTAAAAAAATTGATGACCCAATTGATAAAAAGTGCAAAGGTTGGGGATCATTTATGAAATTAACCTATTTCCCCCCTCCTAAGAGCATGTTTAGCATTGGGGGAAAATTGAGATGGGAAAATGAGAAGGTGAAAATGAGGAAGGAAATTAGGGCTTGGCATTGGGTCAAACGGGTCAGTTTAACTCCAACCCAACACCGACCAGACTTTCAGTTGGGTTGATCTTCCAAACCATACCGAAAGAGGTTTTCCAAACTAAATCGAAACCCAAGTCAAACTGACCCAATGTGGATCAGGTTGGCTTGATTCAGGTTTCGGTTTTAAGCCCTTGAATTTTTTTCCCCATTTGAAACCCGACCTGTTTGGCCTAAAAACGAAAGGAATAAAATCCTTTCAAACCCTAATACCCCAACCACCATTATTAGTATTGAAAGAACTAGGTTTTACCTCTCCCTCCTTTCTACTTCTATACCATTAATTGATAATAATCAACCACTGAGAACTCTTTTGTGTATCGTCACCAAGGATATTTGAGTTTTCTTCGCCACTCGCCAGTGGATTTACGAGTGGATAGCAAGAATTGGATATATGATCTTCAACTTTGAGTTGTACAACAAGAAATTGGATCTATGAGTTTTCTTCTCCCGTATCTAGATATCTTGTGCTTCTTTTTATGTTTTCTGGAATATGATATATGCATATATAACATAATGGGGAATTATCTATGGACCAGTATATATGACAAATAATTTTAACAAATCATCCTACCCTTCCATTGTCCTTAATTTGATGGTTCAAATTAGTTATTCTAAAGGCAACCCAATTCCCCCGTTAACGGGCAAACACCCAAAACAAACTTGAATATAAGAATAAGAATATATATATATATATATGGAGGTAAATACCTTCATTGTCAGAGCTCGCTACCTAATTCATCGTTATCATCATCCTTTTTTTTTCTTCCTTTCTTACACAAAATAACAGAATATATATCAAAGTAAATATCTTCACAATCCGCAAAGATCGAATCTTCATTACTAATACCTAATTAAATTTTTATTGCATTCATTATTGCTGAAATACTCTTCACTAAGTGTTGCGGGCAGTTGTATTGCATAATGACTAAATATGAGTTTTATTATATTTGATGCATTAGCTTATTTTAGAATTTTCTACTTTATTACTAAATATAATAATTCCTTAAATTATTTGTTTTTTAACTACTACTTCCTAAATAAATGAATTCACGTTGAATCAAAGAATAGAAAATGTGAATCTTTTAAAATTTTTAGTTCAAGTTTTAATAGCATTATTATTATTTGTTTGCTCATATATCATGTAAATAGGTAGAAAAAAGATAAACATGCGTTTACAATTGATATCTGAGCAATTTCAGAATTGATTTTCATTAATTGTAACCAACCAATTTAAATATTCATACTTTGTTTAGATTTGTGTAATTACCACAAGTTTTGCAGTGTTTTAATGTGCACAATGTTACTAACAAAAATATATTAGATATATCAAACCGACATAATAAAAAATAATTTTTTATAAGTTATTGGTATTTTAAAAAAATCATATAAATCACAATTTTAGTAAGGGTGGTTATATTGGCACTACATTTTTTTATAACCACACCACATTAACTTTTACTAATTATTGCATTTATGTTTCTAACTTTTTTCATCACATTTCTATTCTCAAATTTTCATTAACTAGCATATTTGGTATTTGATAAAGTTTTCTATGGAAAAATTTAGTTAAGAAAGCAACTCAAATATATTAAATTAGTAAATTATAAGAAATATAGTTAAGTACAATTATTTATTTTTTGATAATTTGAAAGTATGATAACAGAAAAATTTAGGCAAAAATCATTGTTTAAGTAAGAAGTACTAATATGTAGAATGTCATAAAAAAAGAATATAAGAAAAATATTGAGGATATAAATGTGAGAGTAATTAATGTTTAGGGACTATTTTATAATTAAAAAGTGGTGCATTTATAAAAAATAGTGATGCCAATATATTTTACCATTTAGTAATCGAAACAAATTTTATATAGAGCGGTTTTAGAAAACCAGTGCAAAAAAATTACACTGAATATTACAATCTAGAAACCAGTATAAAAAATTACATTAATTGACACAAGCAAATAAAATTTGAAGTATAACATATATTTAAATATGAATAAAAATTAAATTAAATAAAACTTGTATTTTTTACCATCACTTTTTCTTTATAATAAAACTTGATGATTTAATTTGATATATTCTTCATTGAACTTTTACCAATTTATAGAAGTTGAATTGTGTGCATTAATATTATATCAGTGTAAAAAACATTACATTAATTGACCCAGGCAAATAAAATTTAAAGTATAACATATATTTAAATATAAATAAAAATTAAATTAAATAAAAGTTTAATGTGAAAAGAGGAAAACTCATTATTTTTAGATTGGCAAAATTACTTGAATCTAGCTTATATATATTTTGAGCAAAATATTAACACAATTGTGAGCTAACCTAGCAGTTGGGACAGTTCCAACCGCTAGGTCATGGGTTCGAAACCTACCCTTGCAATTCTCAAGCAAGAGAATTAATAATTGTCGGGTCAGGCGCGGGCGAGTCGGGGGGTCGAGAGCATGCGGGTGACTGGATGTTGGGATACCCGGTTAGGTGGATTCATGGGTCAGGTCAAACATGGGTTAATGGGCCTGGTTAATTCAATTAATAGGAAATAAAAATTTTTTTGAGACATCCTTTAGAATTTCCGTTGGAAATTACCGACTGAAAGTTCCAACGGTCGGTAATTTTCCAACGGAAATAGTCCGTCGGAACCATTTCCGACGGACTCAAAAATTCCGTCGGAACGTATCAGAGACACGACCTTCAGCGACGGCATTTCCAACTGTGGTTTTTCCGTCAGTATTCACTTTTACCGACAGAATTCAGGCCTTTAGAGCATCTCCAATGCAAACGTCTAGTCTTAGGGTAACGTGGAAGAAAGATATATACACATAGATTTACAAATTTTAATTTTCTCTCTCTTCGTTTATTTCTTTCTTACCTTTTCATATCTTGTTTTCTATTTTTTCTTCACAATGTCTTTGAGAACGTCTAGCTGTAGAAAGTGTTAAGGACATAGTGAAGAAAATATATAAAATAAAGAGAGAAAAAGGTAAGAAATAAGTGAAAGAAGAGAAAAAAATTGAAATTTTTAAATTTTATATATCTATATCTCTCATCTCTGTCACTCCAAGACTAGACGTTTGCATTAGAGATGCTCTTAGTAATGAAATCTTTCGTCGCTGAAGGGCAATTTTTTAGTAGTGAAAGTATCTATAACAGCCAAATTTTTGTAAATGGTAAAATATTCAATGGCAGCGTATCCATCCAACGGCAAACCTTTATGTTGGTCATCAAAAGTAACATTTGACGACAATTTATATTTCTGTTTAAAAATTGATACATGAGATGAGGAAAGGAAAAAAAAATCATCATATATAACACAGTAGAAAGAAAAACTTTTTTCCAGAAAAATTGAAATCATGTGATCGAGGTCTACTTGTCAACAGACGATGATGTGATTGTACCAAGAACCTGACTGAAGTCATGACAAAAATGATGGTGTGCCATAATTAATCAGATGGTAAAACAATAATAAAATAGATGATGAGAGAGAAAGAATTGTAACAAATATATAAAAACACAATATCATCAAATTCATATAATTTTATATATGATGACTAAAAATAGCTTATTAATCTTATATATAGTTCTAGACTATAGAAAAAAATTAGTTGAATAATTAATTAATGTGCTTTAAGTTTATCCAACTATATCTTTAAAAAAAAAAGGAGCAAAATGAAAACGAGGACGGTATATAATCAATCAATGTTTTAAAAAGCATAATGCGTGGAAAATGTCGAGGTCAAGTCTTGAGTATAAGTGCTTTTAAGGGCACAAATTTGTGATAAAGCATAAAACGTGACTAAACTCTGAGTGTAAATGTTGCTTAGATGAGACTTGCATGAGCTTTTTAAAACACATTATATTATAAATTTTTTTGAAAGGGAAATATCTCCACTAATACTACCCAAAAACATCCTCTCGAATGGTAAGAAAAAGGCGGGAGCAAGTCAGTCCAAACCAGATGGAGATGAAAGAACAAAAGCAGCGATACTATGGGCTATCGTGTTCGTATTCTAGAAACATGATATTATAACAATAGTCACTGTGACTTCGCCTACGCACACGTGTTAGGAGCAAGAGGGTCATTCTCGATAAGCTTGTTCACAACCTGTGTAAGGCATCACAAGTAACCTACGTGACATTAAACTGATGAGCAGAGACGGGCAATTGTATTAATGAAAAGAATAATAATAATCATATTTCGGTAGAAACGAAAAAAATATAGATATAGAAAAGGGAAAATATAAATTTCTTTAGCACGTATGTGTTGTGATGAATTTATAACATGTGGTTGGAGTATATATAAATTATCGTGGCTAACTAAGCAAAAAGGGGAAAAAATGATAATTGAGCACAAAAGTGGAGATTAACTCAATTGTTTTAATAGGTTTTCTTCAGGCATTGGAAAATCCGCCTGTCCTTCCTATTTAAGCACACATCTAGTGAAGGATTTACCAGTGAAAGCTTATTTAAAGAAAGGGGATTGACTTCCATTTCTGCAAGGGTAAATTTTTTCTCCTTTTTCCTACGGATTTATTTATTCGCCATACTTTTTTTGCACTACTGTTTCAAGCACTCGTAGAAACCGGAAATAATCTAGTCTTTTCAAGTACCGTATATTTCTTCTGTTGGAGGACCAGAATTTTTTTCCATTTCTACGACGGTAAGATTTTCCACTTTTTTTTTTTAATTCCAGATTTATTATTTATTGTTTTGCCATAAATGGTTTATCGCAACAGATTTGTGTGTTGCTATTCTCAATCTGGTTTCTGTACTTATTTTCATTGTACAGCACACACAAAATCGGGGGGAAAGAGTTCTGGGGTTTGTTCTAGCACACCCATTTCTACAAGGTAATTTTTTTTTTCTTCCTCAGATTTATTTATTTGTCATTAATTGTTTTAGCATTACAGTTTTAGGGGCTACATTATTTCTTCTGCTTAATTTAAGCGTTCTTTTCTTGGTAAACCGCACAGAGAATGGGGGAAAAATCTACAGTTTGTTCACAGATCACACCCGTAGGCACCCATTAGGCCAAGTGTTTCTTCTATTTAGATTTATTTATTCTCCATTAATTGTTTAAGCATTAGAGTTTTAAGGGTTATGATTTCTTTTGCTCGATTGGGGTTCTTTTGTAGGTTAAAGCGCACCCAGAATTGGGGAAACAATTTAGGGTTTGTAATTGGAAATAGTATAGGGTTTACCTCTAGGGTACCAATAAGTATGTTTTTTCTTTTGTTCTTTACCCGCAATCTTCAATGGTAAATTAAATAAGATCTAAACTCAACCTAAAATTCGTAACTTCATGAACGGAATAAGATTATGTGTCTAGCTAAGTTAACTAGTCATATTGAAACACCTTTAGAAATGCAATAAACCACTCTGATATCGTTGTTCAAATTAATTAACCCTCTACGAAAGCCTGTGAAATAATCATGGTGCAATTGATTCTTATTCATGGTCAATATTTGCACTCCAATTAGCCACCTGGTTACCTCTCACCTCATTAACTGTCTGGTATCTATTTAGTCATGCATCACTTTATACTTTTTGCTACCATGACAGAATGAAAAATAATGATTGTTGCGCATTATCTTATCTATATAAAACAACGACAACAAAGAGTTTCTAGGTGGGTTTTCCCGCCTATTTCCAACTTCCAAATTGATCAGATTTTATTTTCCTTTTTTTTATTATTTGTATTAATTAATTAATTAATATTCCTTTAACACAATTCCACTTAATTTGGAAATTTCTTTTCAACCACAAATTATGCTTTCATTTCCTCTTGTTCCCCCCTTTGTTTTGATGCTTCGGAAATTTCTTTCTAACTGTATGTTTTGCGTTCTTGGATAATTTACTGATCTGTTAAACCAATATTGTTGCCAATTTTTTTCCCAAATTATAAGGTAAACAAAAGTTAATTTGATTAAAATTCATGATATGCAGTTGTAATTGATTCTCCTATGTCTATAAAGCATCTTCTTCTTACTAATTACACATGGTGTGCACACCTTCCTGTTTGCATACATTTTTACCACTACTTTGTGCTATATACCATTAATTACCAGTAGTTTCTACCATCTTCCCGTTTCTTGAGTTTTTGAAGGCTATAGAGAGTGATTAGGAAGGGGTCTGGGTCTTCGAATGGGAACCTATGCAGAGGTGAGACGGTTTCGTGGCCAACCTAGTGAGTGAATAAATCCAAATCTAGTTCAGTAAATATTTATGCCAATTGCGGGAACAAGTCACAGGACCAATTCTTAGCCAAATCCAAATCCAATCAATGCCTAGGGCAGCCTATTAAAACTACTTGAGTCGGCGTTGATTTAACTGATGCTGAACTTTTTTGAACTAAAAAATTGAAAACTGACCCCATTCTTGAAAAAGTGAGCTAAAATTTTTGTTGAGTGCAGTCAGGATCACCTAAGAAAAAAATTTATAAAATTTTAGCTACTTTTACATAAAAATCTTACACGAATTATGTTAAATTATTAGTTTTCTCAATAATGTTTTCCAAGTTTAACAAAAATAAATCACTAATAAATATTCTTTGCCAGTACTAACAAATTTTTAAATAAACACGTTTGAAAACCTAATTAAGAAAAATAAATAAAAATAAAGAAATGTCAATTTAAGAATAGATTTAACTGTTGCAAATGGTATATTATTTAATAATAATTTTTTTTTAACAAGTTAGTGATTCTGTTCTGTTTTATTTTTGTTCGTATCTTTAATTGTTTCTGTTGTAAGTAATCTTTGCATTCACTTTTGTTTCTAACAAGTGCCTCTCACATTGGTTAGGGCTCACATACAAGTGGGATCCACTTTGTGACAGGCACTAACCTAAGCTTCTTACTCAAGCAACCAAAATTCTTGCACAATGCTTGGTAACAAGTTAAATCTCCCATTGATTTATCAATCAATTTAAATTTTAATTTTTAGGCACATAGCAACGCCACATTTAGTCACATATTTGATGTAATGTGAATTCTTATATCATTTTAATCATTACTTTCAGATGACACAATTACATCTCGACACTTATACAAAATTTGAATTTTAAATTTATTTAAAAACATATCTAAATTTAAATGGTTACCAAACAAAGCCTTGATATATAATCGTTCATTCTCATACACCTATAATCTAAAATCATTTTTATTGATGGTGTCTTACCTGTCTTTGCTGTGACTTTGCTTCTTAAATGCATCAATTATTGCCTGTCTATTTTTGTTCTAATAAGTAAACCTATTGTTGCATCCATTGTTTTTCCATGGCTTCAATGCCTTGGTGTCCCTTCTTAATTTCACCTAGCTACTTTTTTACGTTAAGGAATTTTTTGTGCTAATACTTTTTGTAAGTTCATGAAATCTTGTGTAAAATTAATTTACGACTCTTATGCTATTTCTATTTATGTAATTATTATTTAGGTTTCTTCATCGCTACTTCTATAGTAACTGATAATCATTAATTCATTACGTCATTTGGCCAATTCTGTAGCATGTTAACTAATTTTTCAATTTTGTCCTTTTGTAGATGGATCTAAAGAATGAAGCAAAACCTTTAGACATATCAAAGACGAGGGATGATGAACTTAAATCGAAAGTGAGGAAAAATGAGAAAGATAACAATGCTGATGAGGTTATTGTGAATGATGACTGTGACGATGTTGATGATCCTCAATATAAGCATTTCTTGGATAGACTGAAGGAGCATGAGAAGTCATATGTACTTGAGGTTACAAACAAGAGGGGAGTCATTGATTGTTAAATGAAGAAAAGTGATACACATTTCATCTCTAGAAGGTTCAAGAATGGAACCATTTTGAATGAATTGAGAATTGTCTAGAATGACTTGCATGGCTCTAAATAATTTCTAGAAATGTTGGCCTAATAGCTAGAATATTCTAGTTTGAAAATTTAGACCACAAGTTAGTGGATGCCACCTACTCCCACAACTTATAAAGAGGCCCAATGGTGTGCAATTTGTAACATGAAAAACTTGTGTGAAAACTTGAATGAAGAATTTGAGTGAAAACTTGAGAATTTTGAGTGAAACTTTTGTGTGAAAAATTACTTCCCACCAAATACTAAAAACTTTCCACTTCTTTGATCCTCCACTCAATTCCACTTCCCGTACTCTAATTACTACTACATTAATCTCAAAAAACCAACAAGTGGTATCAGAGCTTCGTTTGAAAAATATTGGGCGTAAGACGAAACTATGGTCGATGCATTCCGCTCATCAATTCCAATCCCTACTTTTCAAGGGGATAACTGTGATTATTGGTCGATCAAGATCAAGACTTACTTTTGTGCCCAAAATTTATGGGATATTGTCAGTACTGCGTCTACTATTCCAAATGACATTTCCTCATTAACTGCGGCACAAAAGAAGGAATTTAAAGAAAATCAACAGAAGGATGCTATGACCCTCCTTGCTCTACAAATGAGCTTGACGGATGACTATTTCCCAAGGATTATGGGATGTGAAAGTGCTAAGAATGCTTGAGATAAATTGCAGGAGGAGTTCAAAGGAAGTGATAAGGTACATACTTGCAAACTCCAAACTCTAAGTAGGAAATTTGAAAATCTAAAAATGAAAGATTCTGAGACCGCAAAACAGTATTATTCCTGAATTGATGAAGTCGTGAGCCAATTAAGATCCTACGGAGAAGAAATCTCTGAAAAAAATTATGGGGAAAATTTTAATTGCTTGCATAGAAAAATGTGATCCAATTATTGTAGCTATAGAGGAATCAAAGGATATAGAAAAATTAATAGCTGCAGAATTAATGGGATCATTAGAGGCTCATGAATAAAGATTAGAAAGGCGACAAGAAGTTAAATTGGAACATGCATTTCAATCTAAAATAAACACGCAATCTAAAAAATTTGAAGAAAATGGGAAGAATATCAAAGAATATTCTAGAAATATAAATAAAGATGAAATGGATGATAGTAATGGCAAGTTATCTCCTTGTGAGATCTGCAAAAGAAGAAATCACTTAGAAAAAGATTGTTGGTACAAGGGTAAAGATCAATGCAGATATTGGAAAAGATTTAGACATAAAGAAAAATATTGTTATTACAAAAAGAATCATCAAGCTAATTTTTCTAAAAAAAAAGCCTCAAAGGGACTTCTTTTCTATGCCTCCTGTAAAGATACTATAAAAGAAAAATGGGATACTTGGTATATAGATAGTGCTGCGACAATCATATATACAAAGGATGCAAGTACTTTTCTGCAGCCTAAAAAAAATAAAGATTGGGAATGGTGAATACGTTGAAGCAATAGGCAAAGGTACTATTGCTATTGAAACAAAAAAGGGAAAAAGGTATAGCAAGGATGTGATGCTAGTCCCAAGTATTGGCCAGAATCTACTAAGTGTCGGTCAGATGATGGAAAGAGGATATTCAATACACTTTGAGGGGAACTATTGCACGATTTATGACAAACTAGATAAATCCCTCGTGATTGCAAAAAGCAAGAAGGAAAATAGATGCTTTCCTATTTAAATGAAATATTCTACTGGAGATACCAGCTGTAATCAGGAGACAGGCCAAGCAGAAAGGAAAAATATGAGCATCCCGACATTTCCAATAACACAAGAGGATAAGGCCATGGAGGAGGCTGAAAGTAAAGAACAGATAGTCTCGCAATATCAATCAAAGATGAAAAGACCATCAGAAGAGTTCACACCTAAAAAGACAAGAAGGTTGTCAGACATAAAAGCAATACTTCTACAAACGCACTACTGCAAGCCAAGTTCGAGATACTACGAGGCATGATTGGAGTAATCGAAATGTGCATCAATGAGGAGTGAAGAAAAGTGATGCACATTTCATCTCTAGAAGGTTCAAGAATGGAGCCATTTTGGAAAGAATTGAGAATTGTCTAGATTGACTTGCATGGCTCTAAATAATTTCTAGAAATGTTGGCCTACTAGCCAGAATATTCTAGTTTGACAATTTAGACCACAAGTTGGTGGATGTCACCGACTCCCACAACCTATAAATAGGCCCATTGGTGTGCAATTTGTAACATGAAAAACTTGTGTGAAAACTTGAATGAAGAATTTGAGTGAGAACTTGAGAATTTTGAGTGAAACTTTTGTGTGAAAAATTACCTCCCACTAAATGCTAAAAACTTTCTACTTCTTTGATCCTCCACTCAATTCCACTTCCCATACTCCAATTATTACTACAATTAATACGAAGAAATTGGCTATGTGGAAGATGATGACGTAGTAAAACCTTGCAAAGAAAAAAAGAGCATTATGCTCAAGTCTAGTACACTAGAGTGTGAAACTCAAAGGAGGTTTGTACAGGAAATGAAGGACAAAGAATTGCAGCAAGACATGGGGGCTCAACCTGGTAAGAAGCATGGATGACGAGCAAAAGGAAATTTGAAAAGCCCAAACAAGTCTTCCTTAGATGCACAGGAAAAAGCAGATGAAGGGAAGGAAGAGGACTTGAAAGCTAAACTCGATAAAAAGCGTGGAAGACCGGCGAAAATAAATTTAAAGAGCATAAATTAACAAGCCTGCCTTAGCTACACAGGAAAAGGAGGATGAAGAGGGGCATCAAGACTTGGAAGCTACACTATATTGTAAGAAGTGTGGAGCACCAGTGAATAAAGAGAATGAGGACAAAGAAAGGGAGAAGGATCTGAAAGCTTGAAGTGGTAAGACATGCAAAATAAGTGTAGAAAATGCGCCCTCCTTAGTTGCAGGCAGTGTTCTAGAAAGCGTGAAGTGTGAAAAAGCGTCAAAGCCAAACATTGAGCTTAAGTGGTCCTAAACGTAACAATGCGCGATAAAAGCGTAACTAATGAGTGATAAAGCACAAAGCGTGACGAAGCGTGGAGTCCAAACTTCAAGCCTAAGTGCCGCCTAAGCGTCGCCTAGGCGAACTTTTTAGAATAGAGGTTGCAGGTGTGGATGAGAATGAAGAGAGATAAGATGATGTGGAAGCTCAATGTGGTAAGAACCAAAGAATATCCTTGGACAAAAATTTAATGAGCACATACCAGCCCTCCTCTGCTACCAATGTAAGGAGCACATACATTTGTCATAACGTGGGCAGGAGACAAGATAAGAAAAATGATACACAAGCAGCGGAATGCTCAAATAAAAATAATAAGGAATGTGGAAATAATTATCAGATAAACCACTAGTATGAGATAAACTAGGGGAACGAGAGCTTAAGTAGCATTTTCTTATTGTCCCACCTCCCTTCCTATTCATGATTTTTTCTTATTCACTCCATGATTGTTGAAAATTACTAACTGTTTGTGCAGATGAGTGATCCAAGTTGGCAGTTTGATTTCAAAAAACAAGTCATAGATCTTCTCAGGAAATTACCGTCTAGCAGAGAAGAGTATGATCAGCTCCAGGAAATAATCAGAACTGGGAACATCGAAGAAAATGATGGAGATCGGAAGAGCACACGTAGAGAAGTGCTCCGTCTAAAATCATTGCTCAGTTACTTTACTGGTATTTTAAAAAATTTTAGTTCTTTACTATTGCGAAACTTCCTCATCCTTAATTTGCTGATAGTTTTTCTGTATTTAGATTCTCTTTTTTGGGTAAAAACAAACACTGAGATTCTCTTCATTGCACATATATAGATCTCCGTCAAATACTTGAAGAGCACCGAAAAGACAAGAGAAAGAACTTGAACTTTCTACGAGGATTTTTCTTTTGGCTGTGAGGTTCATTTGCGTCACTTTTATTGACAATTATTGATCTATCAAAAAGCTATCCTAGTGAAATTTACATCTATTAATCCCATTTACTGTACAATGTTGATTCTTAAACTAAACTTTTGTTTCATATTGAGTCAGCACATGGAGAAGGATGGAGCATTCAAAGCTTGGACTGATCCAGAATGCATGCTGTGAAGTGAAGCAAGAAGAAATCTTCCCTGATCTTGAAGTTTGCTATTTGATGGTTTGATCTCGGTGAATATAATATCTGTCATTGTGGCCATGTCTGTGCTTTGTAAGATAAATTTACATTAGTCTGTGAAATGGAGTAGAAGATATAAATTTTTGTCTTGAGTTAATGTGAAATGATGTTTATGTTTATGCTTAACATTTCTATATTTTCAATGAGTATTTGTTTGAATCAATGAGTCAATTATTGCTTGTTTTATTTATTTCATTGAGACAATAAGCCTTTGCATCAGTTTAATTCGTAGCAGAGCACATCAATTTTCGTGCGGCATTTGTGCTAAGAATTTACGAGATATGCCATCTACAATGGAACTGCAATCGATTCAATTCCAACATTGCATGCACGCTGATAGTTTATTTTAGGTCAGTGACTTTGAGTGATAATATATAATTTTATAAATGAAGAATATCCCAGTTTGTGGAATATCATTTAGCATATAATTTTGTGTGTAAATATTTTTTTTTTTTTTGTATATTTTGTATATTTGACACATCAGAAAGTTTATTAGTTAGTTAGCTCTATATTTAGCTGTATATTAATATTTCCTGTAATTATTCTTTCTGATTGATTATATGGAATTAAGATAGAAATTTCTCTACTTTCTCTCTCTAGATAGTTCAGAGTTTATTCCAATTTCTTTTAGATTTTCACTTGGTTTTTCCCTCTCTGTGCTTGTGTGGATTTCAAAATGATACAAGGGGTGTCAAGAATTTGAAAGGGATCAATAGTTTTCCAAAAATGATCAGTTTAATTTTGGTATAGTCAATAAAAGAACTTTTTTTTTCCTAGAGGAAACATTAAAAAACCTCAAAGTTTGGGGAGATATATATTGAGATTTGACATTAATAAGTGACATTGCAGGGGCGGTATAGTTTCATTGGATGACTAAAAAAATCCAAATAGATCACCAACCAATAAAATTGTGCTATGTGAGAATGTCACTTATTAATGTCATTTATTTATGTCTTCCTAGAATTGCTCTTAAAAAACGTTTTCACTAGACTCGATAGGTGGGACATGGAGAACATGAAAAACGTGTATTCAGTGGCGGGTGCAGTCCCATTGCCTATGTGGTAGCACACTATTGAATAAGCAAATTACACAATTAACTTTTCGCCTAAGCAAATTGAATTATACTATTCATGAAAGTGAAAACGAATAGCTTCAGAGAAGACAAGAGCAACAAAATTTTGAATTTTGCAATATGTTCGCATTTTATATTTACATATTTTGGTGGTAACAAATTTCCAAGACCGTCAACATTAATTTGGCTTTATTATTGTGTTTGATAACGTATCTATAACCAAACTTTTTGCAAATGCTAAAACATTGAATGGCAGCATATCCATTCAATGACAGACCTTTATGTAGGCCATTAAAAGTGACATTTGATAACAGTTTATATTTCTGCCTAACACTCGATACACGCCATCCAAAGTAGGGAGATGAGAAAAGGGAAAAAAATCATAATAATAATATAGTGGAAAGAATGAATCTTGTTTCGGAAAATTTGAAATCATGTGCTCGAGGACTACTTGTCAAAATATGGTGATGTGATAATAACAAGAATCCAAATGAAGTCGTGATGAGCAATGATAGTGTGCGAAAATTGCTCATATGGCAAAACAATAATAAAGCAGATGATGAGAGAGAACGAATTATAACAAGTACATAAAAACATAATATCAAATTCATATAATATAATTAATTATATGATGATGACCAAATATGGATCATTAATCTTATAGTTCTAGACTAGAAGAAAAATTATTTGAATAATTAATGTGCTTTAAATTTATCCAACTATTTATTTTTAAATAAAAAAGGGGTAAATGAAAACAAGGATGGTGTATAATTAATTAATAATAATAATAATAATTGGGTAGAAACACAAAAAATACATAGATACAGGAAAATGAAAATACAAATTTCTTTAGCATATATGTGTTTGATGAATATAT
This sequence comes from Nyctanthes arbor-tristis, assembly GCA_963692815.1. Lineage (NCBI taxonomy): Eukaryota > Viridiplantae > Streptophyta > Magnoliopsida > Lamiales > Oleaceae > Nyctanthes > Nyctanthes arbor-tristis. The sequence continues at coordinate 32,762 of CAVNYN010288861.1, read as the reverse complement.
AATTATGTGTCGTTGGAATATAAATTATCGTGGCTAACTAAGCAAAAACGGGAAAAAAAATGAAAATTGAGCACAGAAGTGGAGTGTACCAAAATTAACCCAATTAATTGTTAAATAACAGCTTTTTCTTCAGACATTGGAAAATCCGCCTGTCCTTCCTATTTGAGCGCACTGACTCAAGTGAAGAGCAAAAGGTTTACTAGAGAAAGGTTATTAAGGAGAGGGGATTGGCTTCCAGTTCTGCACGGCTAAGTTCTTTTAATTTTTCTTCAAATTTATTTATTTGCCATAATTGTTCGGCACTACTGTTTCAAGTGCTTGGATCCAGCTTATTACGCAAAAAGGGGAAACAATCTAGCTATGGCCTTTTCAAGTACCACACACACACACACATATCTTTAGTAGTCTTGAAGAACCAGAATTTTTTTTCCATTTCTACAAATTTTTTTAAATTCCAGATTTATTTATTTTCCATAAATGGTTTATCACTATAGTTTTAAGTGTTGTTATACTCAATTTGTTTTTTTTTTCCTCATTGTACAATGCACACAAAATCGGGGAAAAAACTCTAGGGTTTGTTCTAGGCATCTATTTCTACAAGATAAATTTTTTTTCTTCCACAGATTTATTTATTTACCATTATTTTGAGTTCTTTTCATGGTAAGCCATACACAGAGAATATTGGGGGAAAATAATCTAACGGCCGGGTTTGTTCACAAAACAAACCTATAGGCACCCGTTAGGCCAAGCGTTTCTTTTGTTTAGATTTATTTATTTTCCATAAATTGTTTTAGCATTAAAGTTTGCTCGATCGGGGTTCTTTTGTAATTAAAAGCACACCTAGAATTGAGGAAACAATTTAGGGTTTTGTAATTGGAAATAGCATAGGGTTTAATTACCTCTAGCAAGGGCTACCAGTAAGATTTTTCTTTTTCTCTTTACCATAATGTTCAATGGGAAAAATAAGATCCAACTCAACCTAAAATCCGTAACTTCATGAACGGAATAAGATTATATATCTAAATTAACTAGTCAAATATAAACACTTTTAGAAATGCAATAAACCACTCTGATATCGTTGCTCAAAATTATCAACCCTCTACTAAAGCCTGTGAAATCTTCACGAAGGAGTAATTGATACTTCTCCATGGTCAATATTTGCAATCCAATTCGATGCTTGGTTGTCACGCCTCCAATTTTTAACAGTAGCGGAAGCGTTTAAATATATATATCTCAATTCAAAATCGAGGGCAAGACTTTGCAAAAACGATTCAAAGACGTTGATGTTTTCGCTGCGTACTCTGATAATTAAATGTATTGTAGACTACCAACATCGAAACATCGGCTACGCACCGAAGCCTCGATCACATATATGTATTTTCTCCACCTTTGGAATGATCCGATCACAGAGCTCTAAATTCAATATCTACAGGATTGTAGAAGATAGGAGGGTGAGTACAGAGTACTCAGTGAATAACAACATGCACTGTCCTACACAAAACAATATAAGGAAGATCAACAGATGACAAAGATACAAACCTCGGACACATCATTAGTGTAGCTTCTAACTGGAAGCTATACGATACAAATGTATAAATGGCCAAGACCACACAGCAAGGCCATAGTACTATAAAGCAATACAAATACAATTTAAACACGGGTAGATAGCACTACTAGCGAGACCCAAGGGGAATAACAATGGTCTTCCAATAACAAGTGTGCACACTTAGATATCAAATATCAAAGCAATACAATAGAAGCATGGGAAGCAATTACGTATTATCGAATATCAAAGAGAATTAATGAAGGCATGAGTTTCGAAAAGGAGGAGCCAAGACGTGTTACTCATAAGAAAAACATGAGAGATGTATAAAGAAAATCAAGAACCAAGACATGTGTTACTCAACTTAAAGATTACCCAAATATTCTCGAATAATTCTTACGTAAAAAAGTGTCATTAAGCCTTGAAATTTCTTAATCAAAGCTATTTTTTAAATTACAATCTTTCTATATATGATAAGGACTATTTTTCAAGTACAAGGGTGATATTTTAGAGGATTTTAATGATCATTCTTTTCCATTTCTTGGCCTTAGACGAATTTGGGGTGGAAGAAATGAGAAATGGGGTGTTGGCAGGGCTTAGGAGACTTTGGGGATTCAATAGCCTTTTTTATAATAGTTCGAAATTAATTAGTTTTAATAAACTTTTAAGATCCGTTAATCCAAACGCGACAAGTGGTGTGACATGACATCATACACCTCATAGGGCAGTGTGGCTCAATATAGATCGTTCGTTTATTGCTCGAGAAATCTTTCAATTTTGTGTCTTCTTGTAATTTAGTCACCACACTTCTGTTTTTGTCAATTGAGCACTGCATTCTTTCTTTGGTTGTCAATTAAGTGATAATCTTGAGACCTTCCAATGTAATTCGAGCAATTATTCCATCACCGTAGACTATGTAACTTTACTAGAGGTTAAATTCTCGCGGGATGTTACATTGATTGCCTTACTTCATTTGCTTTTGTCTGGTGTCTATTTAGTCATGCATCATTTCATACTTTTTGCTCCCACAATTTTTTAAAGAATGAAAAAGAATGATTGTTGCGCATTTACTTATCTGTAAATAATCTATATATATATATATATATATAAGAGAAAAGTGGCTTTTTCTACTTATTTTTTGACTCTGTAAAATTTTTGACTCTGTAAGATTTCTGATTCTATAAGATTCTTGGTAACATCATTTAATTCCTTTTTTTTGTATTTTTTGGAAATTGTTACTCTAATTTATTAAATTATATTCATTTTTCCCTTTATTAACTCATATCCAATCATCAATTCACGGTAGTTTCTTTAGCTAATTATTTTGAATTAGAGATCTATCATTTAGCAAATTGAACACGAAATTAATTGGGAGTTCTATTTCAAAAAAAAAACAAATAGTAATCTTTATAATTCGAAAACACATACATAGTACTTCTCTAAACAAATAAATTTCTAAGACTCTGTAACCTTATTGTAAATTTTAATTTTTAATAATTTTTGAAGAAATTTTTATATGGTTATCGTAGTGTAATAATCAAATTTGATTTTTTTAAAATTATAGTACTCCTGTTTGCCGATTCTATAATTAATATAAATTAAAACTTTTTGATAATTTCCCATGGAACAAAAATTTCAGTTTATTGTTTTAAATATAATCTTACTGTATTTGGAGTTAGATTATTTATTTGAGAAATAGACTGAATATTGATACAATTGCACGGTAATAGTTGTTCAATAATTTTTAAACATTTTACTTTTATTGAATTACCTCAATTAATTTTTATTTATATATGCATAATTAACTGATGCTGTAATTCAAATAAGTGCTACATTGGTTATATTTCTCACATTCTAGACAGGAGGTCTTGGGTTGAAACACACATGCCCCTCCCCTCCCCTCCCCTCCCTCCCTCCCTCCCGTATACCTATTGTATAAAAAAAAAGAATTAACTGGTGCAAAAAGTGTTACCGACGAATAAGTTCAAATATAATAGAATGATTATAAAAACTTATACTTTATAATGCTAATATGACTCAACTAGTTGTATTAATAATTTATATGAAATTTTTGTATAAAAATTCATTTACATTTGTTATTAGAGTAATTATATAGAAACATGTTTATCTGACATAAATAATTGATATTGATTCGCCTCCCTTCCCCTATATCCAATGTATAAATAAAAAAAGGAAAAAAAAAAGGAAAGAATTAACTGGTACAAAAAGTATTACCGACAAATAAATCAAAATATGATAGAATGGTTATAAAAATTTATGTCTCATAATGCTAATATATGACTCAACTAGCTGTATTAATAATTTATTAAATTTTTGTAAAAAAAATTCATTGACATTTGCTATTAAGGTAATTCTAGGTAGATATATTTATTTGATATGAATAACTAATATTTGTTAGTTGACAAATATGAATTGATTGTTTATATGTAATTAGTAAATTTGAAGGTCCACAATTATCCAATATATAGTTGACAACTGAACATATCATTTTTTCATACTAGATGAAAATGTTTCTCTAGAATTATTACGGTTACTTTTAGATCCCGTGCAACGCACGAGTGAGAATACTAATAATAATTAATAATAACAACAACAACACTAACAACAGCAATAACAACAACAGCGCTTCTAAATGGGGTTTTGCCACCTATTTCCAACTTCTAAATTGAGATTTTATTTTTCTTCCTTTTTTTATTTGTATTAATTAATTAATATTCCTTTAACTTAATCCTGCTTTGAAATTTCTTTTCAACCAAGGATCGAGTTATGCTTTCTTTTCCTCTCTTTTTTTTCCCCAATTTTTTGCCCCTTTGGTGCTTCGGAAATTCCTTTCTTACTGTATGTTTTGCTTTCTTGGATAATTAACTGATCTATTGAACCAATATTGGTGCTAATTTTTTTTTCCAACTATAAGGTAAACAAAATTTAATTGGATTAAAATCCATGATACGCTGCTGTAATTGATTCTCCCAAGTCTATATATATGAGCATCTCTTCTTCTCCCAATTATCACCAAATAGTTCTCCCAAATTAAGTCAAGTTTCTAATTCTTGCTTTAATGAAATTTTTAAGTGTTGGTTAATTTAATTTAACTTTTTTAAAACCTCATTTAGTCGTGTTAGCAAAATGTATTTTCGAAAAACAATGTATTATTGAACGAGAATCAAATTATTAACCAAAACCATACCAAAAGAGGAGTGCTTCAGTTCTTGAGATTAATAGAACTTGACCAAAGTTGAAATGTTCATTTCAATTCTAGTTCCTTCAATAACCAAATTTGAAATTAATTTGAACTTGAAGTTGGATATACAAAATTCATAAAATAATTAAAATGATCGTAGAAATAAAGTTAATATTTTTTTCAACTTGTTGGTGATGGATCGCATGTTGTTCTTTTCCAAAAAAATTGTGTGTTTTCGTATCGATGTCATGCCACCGTGACTTTATCTGGTTTTAATATTTGATTATATTCTTGATGAGGTTTTATACCTAAAATATAACCCTTCATCTTCTTCTTTGGTGAGACGCCAAATTTAAGTTGGTCTTTGACCTTGTATTATGGCAATATACTCTAATTTCAAGTCTAATCCATATCTATAATCTGAAATCATTTTTATTGATGGTGTTTTTCCTGCCTTTAGTGTGACTTTGTCCCTTATATGCACCAATTATTGCCCGCTATCGTTGTTATGATAAATAAACCTATTGTTGCCTCCATTGTTTTCCCATGGCTTCAAAGCCTTGGTGTCCTTCAATGGTATCAAGTCAGTACTATGAGCTTTTTAATTGCACCTAGCTACTTTTGTGATCGATTTATTTAACATTAAGGAATTTTTCGTGCTAATGCTTTTTGTAAGTTCATGAAATCTTGTGCGAAATTGACATATGAATGGTATTTCTATTTATATAATTATATTATTTAGGTTTCTTCATCGCCACTTCTATAGTAATTGATAATCATTAAATCTTTCTGTCACTTGGCTAAAACGGTAGCATGTTAACTAATTTTTCAATTTTTTCCTTTTGTAGATGGATCTAAAGAATACAACAAAACCTTCAGACATATCGAAGAAGAAGGAGGATGAACATAAATCAAAACTGAGGAAAAATGAGAAAGATAACAATGCTGATGAGGTTATTGTCATTGATGCTTGTGACAAAGTTGCTGATCCTCAATATATGCGTTTCTTGGATGGACTGAAGGAGCATGAGAAGTCATATGTATTTGAGGTTACAAACGAGGGGGAGTCATTGGTTATTAAATACAAAGAAATTGGCTCTGTGGAAGATGATGGCGCAGTAAAAGTTTGCAAAGAAAAAAAGAGCATTATGCACAAGTCTAGCACACCAGAGTGTGAAACTCAAAAGAGGTCTGTACAGGAAAAGGAGGACAAAGAGGGGCAGCAGGACATGGAAGCTCAACCTAGTAAGAAGTGTGGCCGACCAGCAAAAAGAAATTTGAAAAGCCTAAACAAGTCTTCCTTAGATGCACAGGAAAAGGAGGATGAAGGGAAGCAAGAGGACTTGAAAGCTCACCGTTGTAAGAAGCGTGTAAGACTGACAAAAACAAATTTAAAGAGCATAAACAAGCTCGTATTTGCTACAAATGAAAAAAAGGATGAAGAAAGGCTGACATGGAAGCTGAACTTGGTAAGAAGCACTAAAAACTGGTGATTAAAAATGTAAAAGGCACATACAAGCCCACATCTATAGAGGAAAATGAGCGGCAGAACATAGAAGCTCAACGTGGTAAGAAGCGGATAATACCAGTGAATGAAAACTTAAAGAGCACATGTAAACCCTCTTTACAGGCAAACGAAAAGCAGCAAAAAGATAGACAGCAGGATAGGCAAGCTCAAAGTCATAAGATGTGCAAAATACGTGCCTTCCTTAGCTGTAGATGGAGATGAGGATGAAAACAGGCAGCATGACGTGGAAGCTCAATGCAATGAAAAACAAAGAATGTCATTGGACAAAAATTTAATCAGCACAAACCAGCCTATCTTTGCTACAGCTAAAAAGGAGGACAAAGAGATGGAGCAAGATATGGAAGTTCCATCAAGCGAGAAATGCCAAATACCACCAAAAGGATCTAATCAAATGAGCACATACAAGTGTCCCAAGGTAGGCACAGGAAATGATGGGGGAAATGATACGCAAGCTGCAGACGGCTTGAATAAATATGATAAGAAACATGGCAAGAATTATAAGATAAACCAGGAAAACCAGAGTGTAAGTAGCATTTTCTTATAGCCCCATCTCCCATTCCCTGTTTATGATTTTTTCTTATTCACTCTGGTTGCTGAAAATTACTAACAGTTAGTTGCATGATATTGTTCGCGCAGATTAGTGATCCAAGTGGGCAGTTTGATTTCAGAAAACAAGTCATAGATCTTCTAAGGAAACAATATGATAGTGAAGAATATGATCAGCTCAAGGAAGCAATCAGAATTCGGAACATAGAGGAAAATATTGGTGACTTGTCTCCTAGTAGAGAAGTGTCACGTCTAAAATCATTGCTCAGTTGCTTTCCTGGTATTCTAAAAAATTTTAGTTCTTCTTTACTTTTTGGCAAAATTTTCTCATCCTTAACTTGCTGATAGATTTTATGTATTTAGATTCTCTTTTTTTGGTAAAACGAACACTGAGATTCTCTTCATTGCACATAGATCTCCGTCAAATACTCGAAGAGCACTGCAAGGACAAGAGAAAGAACTTGAACTTTCTACGAGGATTTTTCTTTTGGCTTGAGGTTCATCAGCGTCTCTCTCCTTTGACAATTATTGATCTATCAAAAAGCTATCCTAGTGAAATTTACATCCTATAATCCCATTTAATTGTACAATGTCGATTCTTAAACTAAACTTTCGTTTCATGTTGAGTCAGCACATGGCGAAGGATGGAGCATTCAGACCTTAGACTGATCCAGAACGCTTTGAAGTAAAACAAGAAGAAAATAATCCCTAATCTTGAAGTTCGCCATTGATGGTTTGATATCGATCCCAATAATATTGTTGTTGATGCCAAATTCCGCTTTCGACTCAACAAACAAGATTTATATTCACAGGAATTTTATATTCAAATTGGTATAGGCAATAGATGCAGAGAAGGCAAGGAATGGTTGTAATCTTTTTAATAAATGGAAGATTATATTGTATAGAAGACGAGAAGAACGAGAGTTTTGAGTGTCGAACCCTTTCCCATTTCTGTTTGCCTATATTTATAGTATACATTTTTGCCTTTTGCTTGAGAATGATGATTACATACATTTATTGTGACCCCACATAAATGACACAAGGGTCTAAAACTGAGACTAGACCTTCACTTTTTAACTATCGGTTGTTTGAATCACGTATGAGACAAGTAACCTTCACATTGCATTTAATGTGGGGGTCCCAACAGTTGTAAGGAATAAGATTCTTCACGTGGACTCCCAAGCTTTTGTGGAGTTGGAATGCTCGTTGCACTCACTGGGTTGCGACCTTTGGCAAAGGCACCTGTGAGCTCGTGGGTGAGGTGACTGTACGCCCTAAGTCGCGGGAGTGAAAGAATAGGGCTGTCTTTGGGGTCGCTAGCTTGAGTTATTAGATTATGTGGCCGCTGGGTAGCTAGGTCGCTTGGTTACGCGAGGCGCTCAGGGTCTGCTCTCAAGACCCAACGATTGCTGACCTCCGTTGACCTTTGACCTGTGTTGACTTTCTACGACATGGAGGATACAATTGTCATTGTGGCCCTGTTTGTCCTTTGTGAGATAAATTTATATTGGTCTGAGAAATGGAGCAGAAGATATAAATTTATGTTTTTAAGTCAACGTGAAAAGATGTTTATATTTATGCTTAACATTTCTTTATTTTCATTGTTGTTCAAATCAATGAGTCAGTTATTGAAAGTGTTATCCGTTTCATTGAGATAATGAACATTTGCACCAGTGTGGTACCAAAGCACATCAGGATCTCGTGCGGCATTTGTGCTAAGAATGGGCTACACAGGCATCTATAGTTGAACTTTGATCGATCCAATACCACAAGGAGATTATTGGAAGAGGCTGAAGTACACTGGGATAAAGCCACATTACATTTTAATGCAAAAGAAACTTTTTTTTTTTTTTTAAATATATCGATGACTCTATTGACAGAGAGTCTAATTTCAGTCGTTTTGGTGAATTGGACAAACTTTTCTTGTCAGCATAGTATTCTCCACCACTTTACAGATTCTAACGTCAAGAATTCAATCAAATTTTGAGCATAGCAATTAGACGAATGAATGACATTCACTAGCTTAAGTCAACTCCAACATAGTTTACGATTCGAGGACGAATTTTTCCATGTCTGGTGGGAGAATGATCCAATGGCTCACACATTAGAACCTACACGTGACAAAAGGTCAAACATTGCACGTTGATAATTTAGTATATTTACCGACGTTGTGAGATAATAATAATTTTATAAAGAACGTTAAGAGTATTGGAATTTATTCCAATTTCTTTTAGATTTTCACTCAATATTTCTTTGATATAATCATCCACTCCATTACAATGGCGAGAATTAATTATAAGTTTGACAAAATATACATCTTTGGTAAACCATGTTTAAACAAAATAATGATACAAAATTCTATGAATTTCTCCTATTTTCTTGAATTTACAGAAATATTTCATGCCACAGTATAAATGCAGGGAAGAATAGAGTTTCCTGGAATCTTATCCTAGCAACAAGAAATTACTCTACAATGCTACTTTTTGAAACTTCTAACCTCATAAAATCAAGGTAAGATTTACCGTCGAGTTTCCGTTTGAAAAAGATCTTGAAATACTTCTCGATGGGCATTCTTTGAAAAAGTGGTGGATTATTAGGTCCAAGAAGGCTATGTGCAGGGCCCAACTCAGAGTTGAGGTTGGAGCTGTAAAATGTGGCAACTGAGAGCCTCTCGTGATCTGAGTTAACTACTGCTCTGTGCTCAATGCTACGGTAGACTCCATTGCTCACAATCTGCAAAGCCATAACCATATGACCTCATAAAAGTGCCTAACCAAACAGAAGATTGCGCATGACAATAGAAAGCCTTCAAGAGAAGGGATAGAGAGAAAAACATGTGGAGAAAAGAAATATTTTCATTTCTTTGTTCAGGTTACCGAGTTTCTTCATAGGCATTATCTTGTGAACCTAGGGTGTAGCCTGGGAGATTTATTTTTTTTTTAACCCTGGACTTGTACCAAGAGATGCTATATCCCATTATTATTTATGGTCGAGAGTACATTTTTCCCATCAGATTCTTCTTTCAGGACCAGGACAGGGTAGTCTGGCACGATTAAATCATACCTAGAGCATCATCTTCCTTCAAGGAGGTAAAAGAGGAGCTAATGGATATTTGTCAATCCTGATGTACATGTTTAAACCAGTTTAGTTGACAGAATGCCCAACTCAACCTAGTTTAAAGATTATAGAAAATTTACCTCCATTATGTCACCAACATTGACCACGAAAGCATTTTGAAGTGGTTTTACGGGCACCCATTTTCCATCTTTTCGAATTTGAAGGCCCTCAGTTTCATTGAGCTGAAAAAGAATTGTTAGAGCATCTGCATCTGAGTGAGGAGTGAAGCCAATGGCAATGTCAGGCTCAGGGCACGGTGGGTAGTAATTCATTCGCATTGATTGTACCCCATCTCCAAATAGTTCTGCAATCTCCTTGTCATCCATCCTTAGAGCCTTAGCCATCTGACTTAATAAAATAATTGCTAACTTTTTCAGTTCTTTAGAGTATGCATCCAACATCTCCCTAGAAGCCAATCGTGGAAAAATCTCTTCAATAATTTTTTTGTTTTTGTTTGATCAAGAAATTTAAGGGGTAAGAAGAACCTGAGCTTCGGAGGTAATGAGTCAAATAACTCAATCTTCCTTTGATGGATAGGAAGAGTGGTTATGTAAAACATGTCTGACCAATCCAGCTTCTGCTGCTCAGATACAACAAAGAGCTGCCCAAATCCCTCATGGTTGTCTGGTCGTTGCCATAATTTATTTTTCTCTTCCATTGGAAGGTAAAAGAAATCTATAATCTGCCTCCTGAACTCCTCTAGCAATGCAGGAGAAACTCCATGGTTTACAATCTGAAACAAGAACAAATAGATTTAATGCATTTAAATTCATTAAAAAAAAAAAAAATTGCTTCATCGTCATCTCAAATGGAGAAGGGCAAAGTGGAAGAGGATGAGGAACCCCTAAGGTCATGATACACAACCAAAACGCGCTTTGTTCCCATTACTAAATTGTACTACATACAGCAAAATTTAGTACAGTTAATGTTGATATTCCCATTATTTAGATATGAAGTTACCGGAAAAATCAGAGTTCAAATTCATATTGCCTAACTCAATAATTCAGGCCCCAATTTTGAGCTAGGACCTGGCAATGCAAAATGATACAAGAGGAGAGGAAAAAGAGAAATCTAAAGGAACCTGGAAGAATCCCCAGTCTCTGCAAGCTGAATGAAGGTTTTCCAGCTCATAATTCATGGACTCTCCTGTAAGCAAGTTTTGGAGGTTGATTATTGGTACTAATGGCATTTGAATGTCGTTGGAGACGGTTGGACGCTCTTGGTCCTGCCGCACATATCGTATTGGGATCTTGGTAATGGGCTTTCTTGCAATCTCTTGTACACTAGGACTATGAGAGACTTTCCAAAGTTAACAACTTCTGGAGATGACTCCATAAGCTTGAAGAATTATCCAGAGGAACAGTGATGGAAGGTAAGATGAGAGGAACTCAGATCTCCTGAAAGGTAATAAATAACTCCTTTTGATAGTGTGAAAAATGGCATCATCCTTGAAAGAATCACCAGAACTTAAATTAGACAAATCAACAAAAAGGGGGAAAAAAGGAACTCCAACATGAACATGTTTCCACTGCACATGATTGATTCATATATTTCCTTGTGGCAAGGTTCTTTGCGTCCAGTGAATTACAAATAGTATGTCTAATCAGCGGTTTTGCACCTTTCAGTTTTCCTAATCCATAAGTGCTTGTTATAGATAAAAAGGAAGCTTGATAATCCTAAACACTTCAATAGAGAGCAAAAAGTTACAGTATTTTTCCTGCATGATAAACAGTGTAGACAAACCACATGAAAAACAAGACGCAAACAATGCCAAAGAGGGAGCAAAGAGCAAAAACTGTGCCACGTTACTGTTAGAAGAAAGTTAATGCCGTACATTGTGGTCAGTGGTCATAAGGATCTAAAATGCTCTGAATCATCTAGCAAAGGTAGCAATGAGGTAAATAGAGCCACGAAACAGATTCTTATTAACGAGCCTTAAATTCATTAGATTTTTTTTTCCCATTTAATTTGACGAGATAAAGTTCAAGTAGGACATTCACTAATACTTGGCATTTACACATCTTTTCCAAAAGAAAATTTCAAACTGTGAATGTGCTTTCAAGTGTTCTCCAAATCATATACTGCATTGGTACACGTAAGATGATCCATTTGAGAAGCTATCTGGACCCATTTCTCTTTGATTCAATAAAAGATCGAGGAAGAATACCATTTCCCTATCATAACTATACTAACTATCCAAATTTCATTGACCAAAAATTGAAGCACCGTTCAAATTTCAACCACGAATTGTTAGCATTGCTTTTAGGTTTTCCTCCAAGCCAGCAATTGCTGTTAACACCATAAGAGTACATAAGCCTATTATTTAGTATTTGACTGGTAACGAAAAGAGTTAACTTCCATTTCTTCCATAATACCGACTTTTTCCAAGGAATCAATCAATGTTGTTTCCTTTAGAAATTCACCCATAATGCCATCCTATTGATTTAACTTAACAAATGCACCCTTTTTTATTTTGTTTTGGGGTTTTTTTTTTTTGGCCGGGAGGGTTCCTTTTGGGCAATACTACAAACAGATTGTGGGCATATGGAAAAGAGATGTAAAATTTTCGTACCAAAGGAATGGCGAGGTTGACGGAGATTCGCAAAGCATCAGCAGACACAGAGAGGAGCACTTTGGTAGCTACAGAGTACAGATTAATCTTTTGAGTTGGTTGGAGCGTTGCTCAACCGGCGGGTGCCTGGTCCAGCATGGCTCATAATACCATCGGGCCTTTTATGGCACATTTGTAGGGACGTCACTTTTTGTGGCATTGAGGTTTTTACTCTCTCTCTCTCTCTCTCTCTAATTTCTTTTGACACAAACCCAGCACAGCGCACGCAGACACAAGACAAAAACACCACATGCCAATGTGTTTTAGGGACAATTATAGAAAGACATGAAAATAAGATATTAATGAGTGATATTTTTATATAGCATATATTTATTAGGTGATAATTACATGATTATTTTTTATTATCTAATATAAGTGTGGCACAAAAGAATGTCACCTATTAATATCCTTTTTTCACGTCTTTCTAGAATTTTTGATTTCTAAAATAGTATAATTCAAAAAAAAAAGTTCAAACATGGCATATTTTAGAACCCGTTTGGTTAAATTTATAAAATCAATTTATAAAAAGAATTTATAAAGAGTGAAAATGAATTGTGGAAATTTAATTAAAGTTTAAAATGTGTGGTGTTCGTTGAGTAGTTGTCAAATCAATAGTAGGTGAATTTATAAATGAAAAAACTATTTCAAACAAGTCCTTAAAAACTTGTGCAAAAATGGCAATTTTTTGAATAAAATTACAATATTGCCCTAAAGTAATAATTTTTCTTTATATCTGTATATCTCTACAGTTTATCTGTATATCTCTACAATTACAATTATGAGTGCTAATTCTCGACATTATAATTTGATAAAACAATACCCATACAATTTATCTGTATATCTTAACATTTAATCGTCATAATTCTTGATAGTTATCTATATATTTATACAGTTAAACTGTAAATCTCGATAGTTACATACTGTAAATTTAGACAGTTTCCTTTTTCGATTATTAAGACTCACGCGCCGACGAATTTCAGTCACAAACCAATACGGTTGACTTCGTCTCGCCATTTTGAGAAACATTCCCTTCTACACCGATGTCAAATTCCTGTCCGATCGCTGCAAATCTAACGACGAACATGTAATGCAAGTCTTGATTTAAGATTTCTTTAATTATGAAATTCTGCGTTAGTGAGCCATTTGAGCATTGTTCAGCAAGTGTCAAGGAAGATTTTGATGGGTTAATTACACCTACCGTCCTTAACCTATTAAGTTACTATCATTTACGTTCTCAATCTTTAATTTTCTTTTTGAGCGCCTTTAACTTTTCAAAAGTGTTACACCTAGAGTCCTTAATACGAAAACCATTTATTCTTCTATTAATATTGAGGGTATTATAGTAAAATATAAAAAATAAATATTTTAATGTTTAAAAAAAATAAAAAAGGGATGGACGGGGGACCTCTCCTCCTGTGCTGCCAAAAATAGTAGCCAGCAGCCTCTTTGAGGGGGGGGAGCGCTCCTCCTTAGGATGCCATTTACAGCCGCCAAAAGAGGGGTGTCTAACTCCTTCTTTTTTTTTAAATTAAAATATTTATTTCTTTGTTTTTTTTTATAATAATAAAACTTAAACTAATAGAAGAATAGAAGAATAAACAGTTTCCGTATCAGGAACCTTAGGTGTAATATTTTTGAAAAGTTGAGGATGCTCAGAAAAATTAAAGATTGGGAATGTAATCGATAATAACTTAAAAAGTTTGGGACGCAAGGTGTAATTAACCCTTTTTATATTCACATTCTCAACTCTTTTTTTGTATTATATTTTTATGGGTTTTTTTACACTTAACGTATCAAACTTTTCATCAATTGAAAGATCACGTGTCAACCGTTATTTATGTTTCTTTGAATCCCCAACTGTTACACATATCCCTCAAGTCCTCAATTACACAAAAGGAGTGATTTACATGTAACATCCCCAACCTTTTAACTTTTAGTGGATGTCATCCCCAACATTTATATCTGGTAACGTGAATCCTCAATCTTTAACAAAATCTCTCAAGTTGTCACTAATGAATTCCATCTACTTCAACCGTTAAATCTCTATGAATCTCACACTATAATTAAGGGAAAAAAATCAAATAAAAACTATTTTAATATTCTAAATACAAACCCAAAAAAGGCTCTTCACGTAATCGTAGCAAAGTGTTGGAGATCGTGGTGGCGCAAGCTTTTGACACCCTCCACCGACTCATTTTTCCCCTTCTTTTTCTGTTTAATTGTAATGTGAGGATAGGGATTAAATGGCTGAAATAGACGGAAATCGTTAGTCGGGACTTGGGAGAGATTTTCTTAAAAGTTGAGGAATGAGGATCTATGAGACCAAAAATAAAGGTTGTGGATGAGATCGATTAAAAGTTAAATGATTGTATAACACAAGAGGAATGTTAGGTATGGGTAAGTGTGGTTCAAATCCAATGTTTTCTACTTAAAACATGAGTATCGATCTAATTATTGTACCACAATTTGAAACGCATTCCATCTACTAATAACGCACACATGTTTGCTCAAAAAATAAGGCACGCACTTTTCTTTCTTTCTTTCTTTCTTTTTTTTTTCCCTTTTTTATAAAAGTACCTTTTAAACTTTTTTTTTAGATGTACTTAGAATCTGTGCAATGATATTCAATCAGTTAACTGTTTCATATTATAAAGTGTGTGACTAAATATCAAAAGTGAGATTATGATGTTTTCGACTAGCAAAAAACATAAGACATAAGTTTCCAAAATGTTGCAAGCTTGCACAAAGCAAATATTTGTTGCTAATACACCGTATTTGATGTAATTTTCTGAAGGCAATCTGTTTCTGCCAAGAAACACTCCTAAAATACAAATTTCAATACTATAATACTCAATCTGTAAAATATTAATTTTGAAAAAAGAAATGAAACTGTTTTTGCATTTAACATGTGACAAATTGTAGAGAAACATAAAAATATTACTGTAATAATCTCTCAGTCCTATAAAGATAGAATTATATTCCGTTTTCGTTTGTTCTCCAAAAATAGACTATTTTCTATTCAATTAGTTTTCATATATGCTCATATTTAATATGTATAGTTCTCAATATCATAACATTATTAAAGTGAAATACTAATTAGTAAATTAAATGACAGGTTAGGAAAATTATTTTAAAATTTTACTTAATTATCAACAACATTATTAATTGGACTTTTCTTAATTTTTTTATGATAATGATTATAAGTCTATCTTTGTCGTCTCAATTTCCCGCCATGTGTCCGTCTGATAGAACACATGGGAGGAGATTATTTTTACTATCTTTGTAAGACATATAAAGTGTATATTATCATATCAAGTGTTCAGTGTGAAATTCATTTTTTTTATTAATTTCTTTTTAACTTTCCTAGCACGCAAATTAGTCTTTTGAAAATTCTGTAGACCAAATGTTAATATTACATCATTTTCATCTTTATGAAAGACACTGTCGACTGTCGACTGACTGCACCAGCCAACCAAAAAAGCGGAACAGCAAATAAGAAAAAATTGTCCACTATTGTCACAAGTATTCTTCCTATATATTGTTACTACGTATTTAATATTAGTTAGCACCACTAACATCATAAATATGTTTCCACTCACTTACATCATAAATATGTTTTTTCTTTATTTTTATTTTATTATTACTTTTTTTTTTGAATGGAATATATTCATTTTATTGATCATGGCTAATATTACTATTTTTTTTCACCCTATCCCATTCGCCCCCTATCTAATAAAATACTATTTTCCCTTCACTCTCACTTCCTTTCCAATTCAATAAAATACCGTCATGTGTCTAATCATATTCCCCCTCCCTTTTTTCCCCTACACATTATTTGAAAATAAATTTTTTCTCCTAGATTTTTTCCTTTGACTTTTTTCTCTCAATATTAATCTTACTCTTATGCTTGATATACCAGTGTACTCTATGGTTTTTATGCTTTTATTAAAATCAATAATGGGCCCATTCAAAAAAATAATAAATAAATAATGGGCCCCTTTTCCCCTGTTCCATTGTGGTCCAAAGCCACTCAACCATGAGTTTTGACTTGACAGGAAGATGCTATGGAGAGGAAATTTATTAAATTAATTATAATAATAAAAATAAATAAATAAATAAATAGTTAGTGCTGTGAAAATGAAAATGTTTAACTTACTTTCGGGATAAAAAATTAGGCTGAGTCAGATGTTACCAGCCCCTCCTACAACTAATCTAATTTAAGATTATCGGGATTTTTAATTAAAACGTCTCCTAATATAATTAGAGTTCAGCTCAAACTGTTTGTCAAATATGAAATTGAATTGGCTTTTGAATAGTCAAAGATTGCGAATTGAATCACATCCACCCTCAATTATTTAGTTTCTCATTTAAATTTTGTAAAAGATGAATATTATATTAAAAGATATATAAGAAATTTTATGAAAATTTTATTTGGAAAATAATTATGCAGATAACCAATAATAAATAAATGGTTTAAAAGGAACATAATAATTTTAATATCATATATATATATATATACACACACACACACGCACGTGGGAAGAAAGAGACTTGCTATCCACTTATTATTACTATTATTGGTGTTTCCCAAATTTAAGATTTCTAATTTCGTAACTATATTATCTAGTTCTTTGTTAGTGGTATCAACTGTCTTATTCTCTTCTAGAGTAGTTATTCTACTTTCAAGGCTATTAAAATCTTCAATCTTTTGATTTAATTCTTCTAGACTTTTCCATAGAATCTTGTGTTTCTACGTCGTTCTTTTCTAAGGGTGGTCTCAATATTCTAATGTTTTGATCTTTTAAGTATTCTAAGTTTTCTTCAATTCTTTTGGCTTTCTTTGAATTTTTATTTACTTCTTCTCGTAAAGTTTCTAACCTTTTATTTTGTAATAAAAGGTTTTTTGGCAAATTATCTCCTAGTGATATTATTAAGTCAACTAGATTATTCAGCTGTCTGTCTTGAGAATGCAAAAGGTGTTTATAATTTTTATCAAAGTTAACAAACAAAAGTACCTGATTCAAATGTATCTTTTCGCTTAAATTTATCAAGTATTTCTAGATCTAAGTATTCTATATTTTTCATTAACTATCTACGTCCAAAATGACTAATAAAAATTTCTTTAGAGGTTTTCCAATTTTTCTACGCCTTAAGTGAAGAAGAAGATGAAGAAGAAGACCAAGACGAAGACGAAGAAGAATTTGGATATATAGATGTGTATTAGTATAGAATCTTAGAAAATCTGGAGAAATAGAAAATAAAGCCATGATAGAAGATGAAATTGTAATGCGTGTTGAGCTAAAAATGAATGAAGAAATCAGTAAAAAGGCCAAACATGAGACAGACGTAGAATTTGGATTAATATGAGGTAAAATATCTCTTCTCCTCAGCGAATGGGAAGAAAAAAAGACATGGGAATAAAGTTAAAAGACAAGTACAAGAGCGGTGTAATTTACCAATATCAAGTGATAGAGGATTAATTTTAGAACCAAATAATTGTAAACCTCAAGATAGACCGAGCACAATTACAAAATGTAAGAATTCAATAATAAAAGCATCCATATTGGTAGTGCCAAAATAGGTTGTTAGTGGAGTTGTTATTTAACAACTCAAAAAAACCTACATTGATGGTGTTAAAGTTGTTGTTAAAAGCACTTAATTTAACAAGTTAGTTTAATTGTTAAAGTTAACAACAAACTTAACACTTTACGTGATATTATTTCTTCTTTTTTATTTTAATTAAATTAGAATTGACTTACTATTTGACTATTGAATTGATTAATAAATTTAACACATTTAGTTAGAATAATTAATGTGCACAAATTAATAGTTAAATTTAACTTGCTTAGGTGTCATTTAACAATCACTAAAAACTCTAATTTTTACTTATGTAGATAGTTAATTTTAGCACTACCAATGTGGATGTTCTAAGCGCTTATAATAATGTTCAAGAAGAAATGTGGGCATAATAAGAGTCACCAATGTGGCACAAATTATTAGTTAAATTTAACTTACTTAGGTGTCCTTTGACAATCGCTAAAAACTCTAGTTTTTGTTTATGTGGATAGTTAATTTGAGTACTACCAATATGGACGCTCTAAGTAAGATGAAATATATACAGCCGTTTTTATTAGATTTCAAACGACTAGTAAGTGTTGCAAGCTTAGCTTCAGATGTAGATATTCCATAAAGACTATATAGAAAACTCTCTTCACCCTGGAATGAAAAAGTAAAAAATGACATAAAATCAGTTTCTTCCCCTATAATATCGCCAATAAGTGCAATTTTAAAATTTATAACAGATAAATTAAAATAATACTGTGTAGAAGAGGTAGCTAGGAAGCAACTTAAGAAACTTAATTATTCATTTTGCATAGATCTTACAAGATATGATTATAAAAACAAAAAAAAAAATAAGAAGAATAAAGCTAAAAGATATGGAATAAGACCAAGTAAAAGTTATGATAAAAATAGAAAGCCTAATCATAAAAGATATGTTAAGAAACCAAAAAATAAAAAAGGATTGTAGATGTTTTATTTGCTGAGATCCTAGACATTTTGCTAATAAGTGTGATAATGAAAATAAAGACAAAGAAATTGTTAAAGGCTTTAATTTTTAAAGATATACAAATTGATGCTATACAAGTCCATGAAGATTTAAGTTTAGAAAATTTAGAGATAAATTCCGCTGAAGATAGCCTCAAAAATAGTTCAGAATCAGACATTGAATTCTCATTACTAGACATCAAAATATTGGTAAAAATAGATTGTATACATGAATGGATTCGAGGACAAGGCTCCATGGCAGATAATGTATAATTTGTAATAATTCTCCTGGACATAGGAATCGAAATCAGTGTAATTTCTTCTTCATTTTAGTGTTCATTATTTCCGGCTTGGTAATTATAATTTCCAAATCTAAGATTAATACCCCTATTTTTACTTTTGTACATTATACTATCTTCTGGAACTAATATTGGTTTTTTTGAAAATTCTTGAAGGTTCCAGTCAAGGCCTGCATTTTTTCCAGTGAAAATTTCTTAGCGGAATTGCTTTAATACCTTTTGTCCTAACAGTGAAATTATTTGTTCACGTCAAGTCTATAATTTGTTCTAACATCCCTATGAATTCTGTGGAAATTAATAAATTATCTTTATTTCTTTCCATTTATTATCCTCTTGTTTTAATTCCTACCTTAGTATCTTCATATAATGTCTTTGTTCTTCCTAAATAGACTGGCACAAAATAAACTATTCCGCCTTCATTATTCACGTCTAGCTCTATATTGCCTAATAATCATTTTTCTATGTTTGTAAATCTACCATCGTACAGACAAATTAGAAATTTTTCTCATAGGTTCTATGCAGCCTTTTTACTCTTACTATTATTAATCTTAAATGTGCGCGTCCAAGATTTCTATCTTTGATCTGTTTATATGATTCTTTTTGTACTAAGTTTGAAAGAATTTGTTGGTCTTTGTGGGTAGATGAAACATATCTTTCTCCATAATGTTGAAATATCTGTGATCTTTGCAAAGATGCCTCCTTTTTCATATATATTTTTGTAGGTTTTAGTAGTTTTAATTTATTTTGTTAAAATGTTTCAATTTAATTTGTTCTTCTACAGCTACCAGTTTTTCCATCCTTGACTCTAACACTAGTCCAGTCATTTGCTTAATATTCTCATTAGGAGATTGCCTTAACTTTACTACTACTTGCTGCCATTTGCTTGTTTTTGTCCATTATGTATAAATTCACTTCGTTCTTTTAACTTTATTATTACTGTCATTGTTGTTTCCCAAATATAAGCGTTCTAATTTCAACTATATTATCTAGTTCTTCGTCAGTGGTCTCAACAGTCTTATTCTTTTCTAGAGTAGCAATTCTATTTTCAAGGCTATATATAATGGATACTACTACCACACACACACATAAAGTTGGAATGGGATATAAAGTTATAAAATTCATTTATCCTTGCAATTTTGTATTAATTAACACTTGTATACCGTTTTGTTGTAAATGCCAACCATAGAATTAAATACAGAAAAGAGAGAATAAAGAAATTCTTTGTGCGGATGGACATGACAGACAACCATGTAGTACTTTGCCGAACAACAGTTGAGAAAGCCCCCTCACAGTTGCCGGTCGACAATAATACTTTAGTTAATTGTGTAATTAAGAAATTTTACAGAATTTTCAGCACGCAAATAGATTGCTCGAATGTTCTGGGTTCTCCACCCCACCCCAGAATAACTAAAAACCTTTTCATGAAGTGTGTGATCGAATATAAAAAGTGAGCTGTTAGATTATGATGTTTCGACTACCAAAAATCATGACTCGTGAAATATAAGGTTTTTTTCTTTTTTTTTTTTTTTCTTTTTTAAATGATGGAAAGGTACGTGAGACATAATAAGTTTTTAAAATGCTGCAAGCTTGCACAAAGCAAATATTTGTTTACGATACACCACATATTGACTTAATGTTCTCAAGACAATCTGTTTCTGCCAAGAAACATTGCTAAAAAAATTTCAATTTCAATACTAAATTTTCTAAAGACTGAAGTTTTGGGATAGTTAAGGTTTTGGGTTCAAATTTCTACTATTATGCTACAAATTGTACATTGTAGTTTAAAAAAAGAATTGTATTACTCAGTCCATAAAGAGTAATTAATTATAAAGAAATATGTTTATCTGACGTAAAGAGTAATTATGGGGTAATTGGCAATTATGGATTGGCTGGGTACATGTAAGTAGTTGTTTTGAAGGCCGGATCAGCTAATACATGATTGTTAACTAAACATATCATTCTTTCATATTTCATATCAGATAAACACGTCCTTCTAATACTATTGATCTATAAAATATTAATTTTGAAAAAAAATGAAATTATTTGTGCATTTAACACGTGACCAATTATAGAGAAACATTAGAAACCACTAAGCTTTCATGTCATTGGGTTGTGTGAAAGCCGTTGAGCACTTTTGGATCAAAAGATGAAATTCGTTTCTTCTGTATATATCTTTTAAACTTTCTTAACACACAAATTAATCTTTTGAATTCAATATATAGACCAGATGTTAATGTTACATCATTTTCACCTTCACAAAGGGATATTCGACTGCCTAGCCAAGGCAAGATAAGTTTGTCCACTATTATCACAAGTCTTATTTCTATTATTACATGTTAATATCAGTTAATTGGAGAATTATTGTGCGAGTTAATTGATAAGACAGTAAAATTACTAATAATCTTAAATATGTTTTTTTATTATTATAGTAATTAATTATTTAATGCCTTTTCCCTCCTTTCAAAAAAAATGTTTTTTCCTTAATCATTCTAACTTGTATGGTACGTGTCTCAAAAGATAATTCATATACGTTGTCTAGACCCTTTATACTTGTGTACTTTATGCTTTTATTTTTATTGATATCATTAAAAATAATAATAGGCTACTTTACTGTTTTACTGTGGTCCAAACCTACCTATTACTCAACCTTGAGTTTGATTTGACAAGAAGATGCTGCGCGAGAGGAAAATTATTAAAAATAATGATATTAACAAATAAAATAAAAAAAAATAGTTTGGACTGTGAACACGTTTACCTTACCTTTGAGAATAACAAGGCTGAATCAGTCAATACAGACCGCCCTACAATTAATTCAATCCAAGATTATCGCGATCTTTAGTTAACACGTCTCCAAATGTAATTGGAGTTCAGTTCAAACTCAAACTGTTTGTCATAAGTAAAAATTAAATTGACCTATGAAACTTCAAGATTGTGAATTAAGTTGGATCAACCCATCCGTTATTAGTATCTCACTTAAATTTTCTTAAAGATGGATATTGTTTTAAAACATGTATATACAAGTTTTTCTCAAAAATTTAGGAGGGAAAATAATTATGAGAAAGAGACAACAATTGACTAATGAGACTTCGATAATTAGTGACGTTGGGTTATCACTATAAACATACTATATATAAATTAAGTTGGAATGATATAAAATTAATTTTATCCGGACAAAATTTGTGTTTATATATTTTGTGAAAGTTTCACTACGAATAGCATTTTCTTAATATCATTGCATCAACCTATAAGCCAAATAAATGTTTCATGGTAATGATATTTGGTCATTTTTTGCTATACTAAGTTTTACATTTTTTCGAAATAAATATTACAAGTGCTTACATGTTTAAAGATCTAGGTTATTATAAAGATTAAAATTTTCATTTTACTTAAGTAGGTTGTGTATATATACACACACAAAGCTTCATTTGCTACTAACAATCACATGTCTCAACACACACACGCACACACAAAAGACATATAGAACTTTTAGTGTAAACACCAAATTACGTGTAATGCACGTGTTTGATAATCTATCCGGGATGATCGGCCAACTTTTAAACCAGGTGAAACAAGATAGAAATATGATGACTCACTTTTTAATGGGATGGATCATTTCAAGTCTTAGCCGCGTTTTTTCCCCTTTTCTTTTTTGTTCTTTTTTTTTCTAAATTACAAGGGGAGATAGGAAAAGAGAAATAGAGGAGGGGTAAATGCAGTTTGAACTCCAGACTTCCTACTCAAAATGATAATAAATTACCTTTTCTTTTTTTAAGGAACACATAACACATCTTAACGAGAACGCAAGTCAAAATTGTGAAATGAATAGGAACAGTTTATAAGAAAGAAAAATTTTAGGCTCGTTATGTATATAGGAAAAGCCACAAAAAATAAAAATCCTCTGCTTTGTATTGTAATTTTGAGGGGGTGGATTTGGTGCACAAACCCACTAATGTTGCAGGTAGATCAGGCCTGCATTTGTCTTTTTATTTATTGTTTGAACTGAAAATATAATACAAATCAGAGTTGAAAACATGCAAGTTACAGGTGAAGGATTGTGCTGATATATACTATTAATTAAATTCATCGATCAGTATGATATTCGTTTCTATATCTTCTAAACTTTCACGATACGTAACATATATATTCTGTTGAAAATCTGCTCCTTCCTAATCCGAACTAACAAAATAGATACATAATCTGTGTCAGTATCAAATTGGGTTAAATTTCTTTCAGTTTTCATTTTTAATTCATAGAAACCGAATAGTTTCATCACCAATGACACGACTACTCATGGTTCCATAGTTTAATCTGCCAGCACTTAGCGCGTCACGTCACAAAACGTGCTTTAATATTAGTATATATATTTTAATTATTATAATTAATAATTATAATCATAACATTAGTATATAAATTATTTATAATTATAATAATTATTATTTTTTTTGCAACGATAATAATTAGTATTTAGTATAATAATTAGTAGTATGTTATTATGCTTTGATATTATTATATTAATTATCATAATAATGTTGTAATAATTACAATATAGTACAAGCTTCGTGGTGGTGCCGGAGTCAAAAAGTAAAACACGTTTTATAATTGAATTTCCACGAATAAGCACGTTTATTTTACTGTTAAATATTAAAAGTAGAAATAGTCAATCACACTATAAGTGATGGAGAATTAATTATATATATAATTAACGATGTTGAAAAGTTCAATGGTCATCATCCAATTAATCACTTTAATATATTTCTGTATTAATTTAATAATTAATTGATCGACTTAAATTTCCAATTTATAACGTTGTTGTATTTAAGGTACGTAATTCAATATATTCTCCAAGGATATAGTAGTAGAAAAGAAGCATCATATCCATATATTGAAGACGACACTACAAGAAAAAACGTCTATACCGACGGTAAAATTCCGACAAATGTCAATCCGTCGGTAATTACCGACGGTTGATACGTCGGTATTTTCCAACAGCACCTCCTGCCGCCGGCAATTTCCGACAGAAAAATATCCCATCGGAAATTGCCGACGGTAGGAGGTGCCGTTGGAAAATACCGACGACTTATCCAGGCCGTCGGTAAATACCGTCAGTCCATCAGTAAACTCTGATGGAACAACTAAGTCGTCGGTACTTTCCGACGGCCACAATACTCGTCCGTATTTTCGGATGGCAACCGTAAACAGTCAGTCATTACCGACAGCAGCCAACGACCGTTGCTACGTACCGACGGACATCACACAACCGTCGGTTACTACCGACGGTATCATTTGACCGTCAGAAATTACTGATGGATTTTACTTACCGTTAGCCATTTCCGACCGATTTTCCTTGCCGTCGGCAATCTCCGACCGGTTTTTGGGCCGTCGGAAATAATCAATATTTTTTCAATAATTTCTAAGAATTAATAAATAATGTGGGGAAGTATGTATATGTTTTAATTTATGAAATTTAACAGTTTGTAATTTATTTTTTAAATTTTTTTATACAATTTTATTTGTTAAAATTACTCTGTCGATGTGATATATATAATTTCACATTAGTATATAAAATTACATACATCAAAATTATTCATCATCAAAACATGTTATCTAATTTTTTCTACTCTTAACAATTAAGTAGTGAAATAAATTTTCCCTAAAAGAATAGTGAAATAAGTCTTTAATGATACAAAAAATGTTTGATATAAGTAACTTTTTTTTAAACCACATATATAAAATTTTTAATCATCTTAAATACTTTTATACAAAATTTGAAGTACTAATAAAACAGTAACTTTTTCAAACTCACAATTTGCAAATGATCATAAATTTTAAAGTGAAAAACATAGAAATTAATGTAAAGAGTGTATAAATTTTTAATGTGCAATAATATTATTTATTTTTTAAATTGCAAAAACTATAAAATATATGTTAAATATATTATAGATACAAATAAGAAACAAGAATGAATAATGGCCCAGCAGTTGGGAACTCTCCCCCCCCAACCTCAAGGTGAGGGGTTTGAACCCTCTCCCTTGCAACAATTGTGAGAATTAAGTTTCAATACATAAGCGGGTCGGGTTGGATAAACGGTAAGTTAGGATGGCTTTAAAATTAATATTTTTTCAACATGTTACGTCTGTCGGTGATCACCGACAGATAGACTTCTCGTTGGTAAATGCCGACAGAATCTAATAGTCGTTGGAATTTACCGAAGGCCAGCAAAAGCTGTTGGAAATTACCGACAAAGTTTAGCCGTTGGTGATTTCTGACGGCTCAGTTGGAAATCGTTGGAAATCATCGACAAGGCGATTTCCGACGGATTTTCCAGCCATTCTTTACCCGTCAGAAACACACTTTTTTTACGTATTTTGACTGTTACCGACGGATTTTTGCCGTCAGTACAAGCGTATTTTTTAGTAGTGCGAGTTCATGGTGGTAAAGGTAATCAACGAAGTTTCACAACTCCTGCTCTTTGTCTTTACATTTGATATGATTATCTCATTAGATATATATATATATAATGAGAGATTATTGGATAACACACATATAGATTGTCCCATAATAGGTCAACTAACATGTGAGTTATCGAATAATCTGTCATCATATGTGCGTCTAATAGGATATTTCAGCCAAGCGTATCACCGGAGATCATTTTATAAAAGTTTCATGGTGAATTTGTAATTTTTTATGGAGCCAAATAGGTAGTTTTGATAACACGCCAGACGTCTGACGGATGATAATTGGATAATTAATATGTGTAACAACTTACATGAAACAGTTCATATGTGGATTGTCTAATTATTACAAGTCACATGTGTGATAATCAATAATACTTCATAAAGGAGCATGATTATTAATTATGAGATGTCACATATATTAAACTACATGTGATTTTTTTATTAAACTGATTGAGATTGGTAGTTGACTTCATATTATGGACGAAACACTAAATGTTACTTAACTTTCATTCTTCTTAGCTCATAACTAGTTTTTAATATGTTTCGTGTTAACCACTAACAGTGTTTACACCGCGAGATTTAACATCTTTCTTAGAAGGAGGGAAACAACGCGAAATTGAGCCATGTAAAATGAATGAGGAAATGAATTTCACGTGTTATATCGGCGCAATCAATTCTTGATAATTGCGTGGTAGCTTCAGCGCCGAAACTTTTCCTGATATGGGCAATATAAAGTAACCTTTGCTTGGTCTATACGTGTGGTGTGTGAGAGATGGAGATTAGAGAGAGAAATCGGAGATGTACATTTGTGCGTACAAGTATACCAAAAGATAAGCATGTTTGAAATGGGGTCTTTTGATTTCCCACTCGATACAAGTGATGTTGTAAAACTAACGTTTTAAAAATTGTAAGACGTGAAAAAGTATCGAAACTAAGCATTGAGTCTAAACTTATATAAACGCCTTAAAGCAT
>CAVNYN010288860.1:18257-104070 GCA_963692815.1 Nyctanthes arbor-tristis | reverse complement strand
GCCCCCCCCCCCCCCCGGGGTGCAGTGGTTTTGTAGTTTATGTAGGTCAAATGTGGGTTGATTAGTACCCCCGCCCCTTTTTCTCTCTTTGAAATGCAAAGAACAATAGTGGGGGCACAACGATGAGCATCCCAAGGAACAGAGCGCACAAAAAATGAAGTTACATTTTCAACTTGAACTTGTAAAATCTACAAGACGTACAATTATAGAAACAAACCAGAATTGAAGGGGAAAGTTTGGAAATACGCTAACCAGTTCCTTTTGGAGTTGCTTTGTTTGCTGGACGGCTGCATCTCTTTCATCCTTGAGACGCTGCAAAGCCTGATTCTACAAGATAGATGTCAGAATTATTTGCCACGAACAAAGGTATAAGCCATAAAGAATTTCTGAGAATGGCGCAAAATGCGGCATCCATCTTTAGCTGAACTTTGAAGTGTTTAGATATTTGCCGTGAATTAAAAAATTTCAACTGGTTTTCAAAAAAAAAAAAATAATAAAAAAAAAGAAAAAGGAAAAAGGAAAGAAAGAAAAAAGGTAAGGGGGTGGGAGAAAAAAAGAAAAGAAAAAGAAAATTCAGCTGTTTGTCATACAGGCGGTGCTTGAAGACTGGACTCAAACAATTTTTCTAACAATCTTTTACATGGATTAAAGTTTTAGCTGAACAAGCCAAGCCAGGAAAATTTGTCATCTTAAAAGTTTCTTAAGCTCAGATTATTGCTACTCTCAAGCCAATCTTGGACAAGTTTTAGACATGCCTAGGCTGGAAAACCTATGACTGCCATTTACAACCTGAACGCAAACTTTTCTAACCAAACAAGGATAAAGGTGTTAGTTCACAAAAATTTAAACAAATAAAAAATGATACAATGATGGCTGGTTAAGGGTTAAAAGTAAGTTTTAGCACTACTAACTTTAGAAGGCCTTCATTGTCATTGGAAATACTACTTCAAGAAGCCTGGGGTTAAAAAAGCACGAGCTTAACACATAAATGGATGTCTTTTCCACAGACGGCCCTGCTCCCTCCCATCAGAATGTGACACAACCCTGGCACCCTCAGAGTTATGTTCTATCCATAAATTTAGGCTCAGACACGAGTGTAATTTGAAAAGGAAACCAGGTTGGATTGTAGTCCTAACTGGACCAGCATGTTTTCACACAATAAATGCATTCATATCTGTATTTGTCCCTCTATCAGCTATAACGCTAAGCTTTGTTTCTGGCGCCTAAAACATCTAGATGGTCCAATCATGAATTCTTTCCCTTTGCTCCCCCTTCTCATCTCTTTCCCCGATCACTCACTCTCACACATAATACAAAAAGACTGCTATAGAAATTATGCAGGGTGCTACCACCTACCCAATGCAAAAGAACAAAATGAAAAAGCAATAAAAATATAATAATACAATAAAAATATTAGCCCAAAGGAAATCTCACATCTTCAGAGCTTGCTGATCGTCGGTGCATCTGAACCAAAGAAAAATCAATGGAAAATAGTTACAATGAAGAAAGCCGAGTTTAATTATTTGATTTAAAACCTAATAAATTAAGCCCGAGACAGTCAATAAATTTGAATGACCAGCACAATCTTGAAAGCATGCAGTTTACCTTATATTAATAAAATAACAAACTGATTAAGAGAAGATGAATGAGAGAACTTACTTTACCATCAAATGATGGTTTGTAGCCATTTTCTAAATTTCCAGGAGTTGAGTTAGGAAAAACATAGATGACCCTGAGCTTACGCTCCTCTATTGTTCGTCCACTCTCCTTATTGAACTTGTCGTATCAACATAAACAATTTTCCCAAATAAATAGCATTTGTCAGATTCTTATTGATATAGTAAATCTCACAGTACGGAAGTACAATATTCTTACAGTATATTGCGCACGCTGATCTACATCAACATCTGGGGGCACTATTATACTTTGCAGGAGAAACTTATCTTTACACTGCATGTCTAGAGGACACTCTTGTTGAGCTTGAAGGATGACTAAATACAAATCAGAAGCCACAACAACAGTATCAATACTTTTGAGCTGTGAACATCAAGGGTAAAATGGAATTGAATGCACATGAAATCAAGACGAGATAACATGTACTTAAGCTGAGCGCTTAAATTAACCAAATACACATCAGTAGCCACAAAAAAATTATCAGTACTTTTGCGCTGGGAACATCAAGGGCAAAATGGAATAGAATGCACATGAAAACAAGACATGATAACATGCATCTAGTAACTTAAGCTTAGCAATTAAATTAAGTGCTTTATAATCATGAGATGCAGGAGAATAGACCATGCAGGTAAACTTATGAGAAATATCTAGTGCTTTGGATTGTAATCACAAAGCACCACATGAGGAGGCTATTTTCTGAGTTCTAACTCATGGAGAACCAAAAAGAATTGTCTTCTATTCTAAATTCCCCAGAACAGGTTTCAAATGAACTTGTATTGGGAGAGATGGGTTGCAATGGGATGTCAATCATTTCTTCAGTGAACTATATCAAATATATATATATATATATATATATTTTTACCTAATATCATAATTTATTGCCATTACCATGAAAGGTAATATACAAGAGCTTAACATGTGATGCTGGGATAATCAGCTAATAGCCACTATGTCTCAAAGATATAAAAATTAGTTTCAAAGAGAAGCGTGTCTATATTTAATGCTGTCAACATCTACACAAGCAGGTAACTATATCATGCCTCAGTTTGGTAAATGCACAATAATGCAGGTCAATCATCTGACATAAGCTAGGAAACTGATTGAAGAACAAGAATGTTACTGAGTTACATATAAAATGATGATGAAAAAGGATAGCCTTTAAATAATTACAATGCATGTAGTCTCTGTTCCTTCCAAATTAGGAAAATAGAGATTTATAAAGATATTACGTGGTGTAAGTTTTCAGTCTTTTAGCAATATAAATTTCAATTTGAGCAGTGTAAAAGGCTGCTGCTGTTGTAGCCATTTTAAGAATGAAATGCAACATCTAAACCTCATGCTCTTCATTATACAGTGTAGCACAAAGTATCTAAAGCACTATCTGAAGTATGAAATGCTGAAGCAAACCACCTTTTATGACAAATGAATCCCATGGATTGATGACACCAGCATTTGGTCGCACAAAGTACTTCTTTGGAGAAGTAGTTTTTACCTAACAAATTTAGTATTAAAAAAGAAACAGTTATATATAAACAATCTTAAAATACCAGAATACCACATTGAAAAATAACCTGTTACGTCTATATAGGTACCTTGAAAGCAACATAGTTCTCTGTGTTGTTTGTAATCTTAAGATCACAATAACTTTGTTTCTCCAGCTCAACTGCCGAAAGGTACAATCAAAGTCACGTGTAATCATGAGTTTTAGCAACATAAATATCTACCAAAACATCCAGATAGATCTGATAATTAAATTAGGAGGCTCAGGCTCTCGCATAAAACAACCATATTGAAGCAGCCAAAATCACAAGCAGGCAATCTTGGACATGTTTCTAGTTTCATTTTGCAGTAGGATTAATCCACGTGCTATGCACAACTTTAAGAATCTGGACTTGAAGAATATCCAATGATGCGGTCGACTTTGTACCAGAAGTTCCGTAAATACAAGAATCGAGAAAATGTTAATTCCAACTTTGTCTGCGGTTTGTGTTTATCAGAATTCTGTTGTGTGTGGTTATTATTTTGGATCTTTGGCGCCCACCCAAGAATTCACGAATCCTGGATTTTGACCTTTCACATGACAAGGACATCCAAGCCAATTACCAATGTTTTTCTTCTAACTAAGACCCAATACATTGCATTTTTTTTATTTTGACCAACCTAAATTTCTTACAATATCCATGACACGTCCAATCATGAATTTTCTTTTGAGTAATGCCACAAGAACACCCAAAGTGACACCTCGGCTGCCACCCTCTCTCACATGGAAGGGGTCGCACCCCAAGTGAGGGGGTGGCACCCAAGATGGTACATTTTGGATGGTAAAGTAGCATTTGCCTTTTCTTTTTCCCAGAATTCTCTAGCATTCTGCTGCAAAGCTGATTTTTATAGCAGTGCTCTTCCGATCTTGGTATTCCTTATGTTTTTACACTTGAAATTGACATGAATTTCCGTGTGTCATTGTTTTATAGTAATCAAGTCAAAGTTTGAGGATTTTCTTTTTCTTCAGCTCCTGATCCTACCCTTTTGCTTGTGAAGTCAATCCTGGGTGATTTCGACAAGAATTAACATGAACGGATAAACGTGTTCAGACGAACTTGTAGGAGTCAATATTACCTCACAGAAAAATAACAACCATCATCCAGCAAAGTTAAATGCCGAGTTCGGATGACATTCTAGAAGTTTAATTTTACTTCTCAAAGCCCATGATGCATAACAGCGAATTCACATCCAACCGAGTCACTTCTAGTACGTTGGCCACCCACTTCTTGGCTTTACAAAGCCACCCCACCAAAAACATTGTTAACCTCAAAATTATTCACTTCAAATAACAAATTAACTTCGCTTGAAAGAAAAAACATCTACGTTGCCATATAAACAATTTTTCTAAGGAACCGACGCGGGCTCCTTAGGGTGGTTCCTCGAAAACATTGAAACCACATGTGGTTTCCCTCTAACGCGGGATGGCTCCTTAATACGGAGCCCTTGTCGGTTCCTTACAAAAATCGGCCTTAGAAAGAAGCATAAAACACAACAAAGATCAGGAAAAAGTGTGGGAGAAGCAGATTACATTGAAATTTGAGCTCCTCCGGATCTATGGACACCAACCGGTTTGCAACAGTCATTGTAACAACGGCCACGTGAACCGCGCTGCAGACAAAAATTACTTCAACTAATTAATCGAATCATTTCCAGCAATTTATCAACAATAATCAACAATAAAATAACGCAAACCCTATGTCAAATAAATAACAACAGTCATAATACAAGCTAATCTCCAGAAAGGGGAAAAAGGAGCTAAGGAAAATGAAAAATGATGATCGGATTGAAGGAGAATGCTAACAATTTTTGGTGGTGAAAAATGAATTCCTCCGCCTTGAAATTCGCTTCACTGGTCCGAACAATGGAAATATCTCACTGCTGTTGCCCGATTTTAAAAAGGAAAAAAGTGATTTGGAATGAATTTATATAGCATTGTGAGAGAGTACTGAAAAGATGACATGTGGCGGAAAGGATGGGAGAGAACGTCCGAGTCAAAAGGCAGGGAAAAAGATTTTGCGACATTGCCTTGTCATCCTTCCTTACCAGCCGAGGAAATGAATTTCTCACCAAAATGGAAATGACAAAAATTCTCTCACTTCTGATACGAGTATCAATGCATGCATGTATGAATCCACACAACTTCAACTACCCCTTCTCATACAGATATTCTAATTTTTCCTTTCTATTCATCCCAAAATATATAGGTTACAATATTAATTTTCTTTTATATTTCTGTTTAATGTGCACTGCAATCAATAAAATAGTATTATTTAAAGTAATAAATGAAATGATATTAAATTTTACATTTTCAACACTATTAGTTACATTTTTCTTAATATTTGTGAAAATTGAAATTAGACAATCTCTGTGAGATAGAAGGAGTAATAGAAATGATATCTTCCCTTGAGTTGACAGATTATATATAATCTCAAACATTTGACGTCAAATATTAACCCGCCAAATGAGATCGGAAGAGTATCTAGGTACGTCACCTCAATCTCGTTGCCTACATGTTGTGTGCCCAAATAGACATCATGAGTGCGCGTCTAACGCTATTTGTGGCGGAAAAGTTTGAGATTGTATATCATTTCCACTCCTCCCCTAGTGAGGAGAAGTTATAAAGCACATCGCTAATTAGTACTACTATGTCAACACCACATTATCTTGTGTGAGGACATAGCTATGCAACATCAATAATTCACGTTGAGTAGTGATTATATGAGATTATTATGTTAACAGCCGAGTTGGTTTGGTATTAACGTGACAGTGTCACATCATTGGTGGGCTTTATATCCCTCTCCACTAGGGAACGAAGTTAGCCCTCTTCAATCTAATACCCTAAAAAATTAAAATTGTTTTTGAAGTGACTTTTTTTTGGTTAATGGTACAAGGATAGTATCATTCCAAATCTCGGCGGAAAACCAAGCGTAACCAAAACGATACAATTACTCCAAGTACCAAAACAAGAATGAGAAGAAGCAAACGAAGTGATGGAGTGGACAACTAAATTCCTTTCACGGGGAATATAATTACAAGAGCCACTATCACAATATTCAATAATCAAATCGGAGATTCTACAAAGAATGACCGCGTTATGATGATACTCAAAATCAAACGGGAGGCTCAACAACAGTCAGATTCGGCAATACCAATTTTGATTCCCAGTTCCTTGGCTAGAGTTTATCCGGCCATGGTTTCTGCCTCTACCACAAGTGGTTTTCCCCAAAATTTATACGGACTGTGTATTTCCCGTGAGATTCAACAATTTTATCTTCCAAGTTAGTGTGAAAATAGGGATAGAAAAGATTGCATCTCGGTCCAATGGCCAGAAATACCGATTAAGACACTCAATATCCAAGCTCCCTGAAGCAGTTTTCAACTGTGAAACTTTATGAATCTCATCAGTTGGGAGTGAATGGTTTAAAGTAAGGACCTCATGGAATCCATGTCTGATCAAATGGTTTCATAGAATCCCCATTGCCAAATGCCAACCCTCCATCTAATGCGATTTTGATCACCTCTCCCCCAAATGATACTACGAGTCACCATTTTTGCAAGTAGCTTCCAAAAAATCTGCATCTCTATAGTATCACATTTCCTTTATTATTACATGAAATCATTTCTCCTCTAAACAAAATTATTTTCCATTGACACAATCTAGATGCCCGTAACATATTGATGTGTCTATTGGGGAGAAATTGAGTGGGACTGTGCATTAACAAGCAAAGTAATCAATTCCATCGAGTTACTTTTAAACATCTCTTACTAACAAAAATCAAGATCGACTCATAAATCTTGGCACACTGTTTAAAGACATGACTCATGAGAGCTCAAAAAAATGCTGGAGCTACCATTATCCAACTATTCAACCAGATAGCTCTCGAGTCTTGACAAACTCAACTTATTTCAAAATAGAAGTCCATCAACTAATCACGTCCATGTATTTAACTGATATACGTATACTATACAAAATATCCACCGGAAAGAGCAGAAAGTGGCAAGGAATCATCTTGATAAACTTCTTAAAGCAACTAGTAAATTTTTTTGCCAACCATGCACAGTTTACAAGCTATGCTAAACAAAGTTTAGGTACGCTCATCGCATCTTTACTTTTGCCAGAAGGCAAACGATCTCATAAATCAACAAGGGCTTCATAGAACGGTATGGAAGATCTTTAGAAGTTACAATACTCAAAAATCATAAAGTCTAATTAATCAAAAAAATGGGGGTACAACTAGTTTTAACTTTATAAGAAAGCAGGAGTCCTGGAAATTACGAAGTCAAGATTTCTCGGAAGGGTGGTCACAGAATATCACTGCAAAGGTAACAGACATCCCCCTGCTTAGCTTCCTGTTATCCCTTTTCATTTGAAAGTGGAGAGCCTGGGAAGTTTGTCTCGCAAATAGTACAGCCTTGCTCTCCTAACTTTCCGGTGGTTGATAACTTTGATTTCTTTGATGTTTGGTGAATATCTGTACGACAGGAAATGATTGATGAAGCTAATACATAGATTTAGAAAATAATGCAGAATAAAGAAAAGTATCATTGGTACATACTGGAGCGTTTTCAATGATGATCTACATTCTAAATTCACAGGCAATATTCCCTTTACAATTTGAAACATCTAGTGGGTTACCCAATCAACATCATCTTGCATAAATGATAAACCGTTATTTGCATAAAAGATGGGATATGAGAATATAGTAGAGAAGGATTATGGGGGTAAGTATGCCATGAAAAAGTATAGAACAATGGCATCACAAGACAGCATTGATAGTGACTTCGATGGCTGATGTATTAATTCCTTCTCTACCCAGAAACCGGAATGAAAGCAAAAGATTAAAAAAAGGTTATCAGCTTTGATGCAATCAGTAAAACAGAATGAATGTGATAAAGCACATGAAATATGCACATCCTGGAGGATTAGCAGTGCATTGCGGAGTTAGCTAGCCAAATGAGTCAAATTGCAAGTATGGTGGTAGTGGGGCAATGCTCCAAGGTTTAGAGATACCCCAACCCCTTTCTCAAATCTCAACTGGCGGCATCCATGTCTCTCCAACTAGAACTAGGCATGTTAACCGTCTTATGGAGGTATAAAATTAGCCCATGTTAGATTCCCATGTCTATTTCAAAACAGAAATTGGTCAAGTTATTTTATCTACATATTCCATAGAATCTATATATTCCATGTTGCTGGTATCTACATATTCCCACGTTAGATTCCCATGGAATATGTAGATAAAATAACTTGACCAATTTCTGACTAACATGGGAATATGTAGATACCAGCAACATGGAATAACTTGGTCAAGTACTTACACAGGGAACACAATCTCAACTCCAATACCAGCAACAATCCGTCGAATCCGTATTGTTGTGTGGATGCCAGCATTTTGCTTCGATATAACTATACCTTTGTACACAGATAACCTCCGCCTGTTTTCAGGAACTTCCTGCAAGCCAAAGGAAACCAATAAAACATGAAAAAGATGCATATGCAAACACATCTAAACTGAACGTGTAATATTATTTGAATACAAACAAAAACAAGTTCTATAAGATTACCAGTTTGATCTCCACAATATCCCCCGTCCGGAGATCCGGAGTAGACCTTTCCTTGTCTGATGCTTCAATTGCTTTCTTATTCAAAAGCTAATCAAATGTAAAGCAAAAAAATGCCTTCAAACTGTTACTCAAAACTTATATATTCATCTAATTCATTCAAAAATCTGAAACGTCTGAAATAACTAATGAAAAATAGCACCAAAAGAAAAAATGAAGCTCAGTATCAGAATGACATAACGTCCCAAAGAGCAGATTCTGTAAGTTTAGTGGGAGGTGCAGAAGTCAATTATCATACCAACCCCATTTGTAGCCCTTTCACAATTCACTGCACCAACAGATACCAGACTCTGCCCTAAAAATTCTACACCACCACCACTACAGGCCAGTCCCCTATTCCCATTACTACCTTTCTGTTGTCCAGCCCAGAACCATCTCAACTGCATACTACCATATTACCACCACAACCACCAAATAGTACATCCTCATGCAGATTGTGCATTCACACAATAGGAATAGTACACAAACAACAAACTCACAGAGAATGTTGAAAACAAGCTGCAAACATCGAATGGTGTATGGGTGCACCAACAATTTAGCATTCTAATAACAATTTAGCTAAGAACGAGGATCACTAACATACTTTAATCCTTAAATGGTTATACTACATTGCACTCTGGGTTCGAACAAATTAACTAGGTGCAAAAGTTGCACTACTTTCAAGAACTTAAAACCTGGCTGAAGAATTGGAAAATTTCTCCATTTAACTAATCTAACTCATTCCAATTTCCATATAAGAGGAAGAACAAACATCGGAATTTATAGTCAGAATATTCTACACCATTTCACTGTTTCTGTTACCTAATAGTGTTCCATTACTCTCACCAAACATAAGAAAGGATTCAAATTGGGAACCTTGCTTCCATTCCTTTCACTAAGCCATTCCCCTGCAAATGAAGTATAAGCCTTCAACAAGAATCCCATCCCATGCATTCTCAAGTTTACACCATTTCAATCTGAATACCTTATTGCATCATAATGACACCTTATTTTTACAGCTTTTCCTAATCTTCCGCATGTCTCACTCATCACTATTCCCTCAAGACAACAACTAAAATACTAAAAATGTATACACCTGTATTTATTGTGAAGATTTTTAATATATATACTAGTGCTCCTCTTTTTCATATTAGTCCCACATTCCTCAGCACCATGTGCTACAAGATAAAATGCTGCAATCAATATCTCATTTTTTTTTTTTAAAATAAACTGTCAAAGGATAGAAATTTAATAACAGAAGTTAAAGTGGTCCATGCTTACTCTAGTTTTTTCTAGGTAAAGATCCAGAACTGTATCTTTATCCAAAATCTAAAGTTATCATGATCATGATTGAAAACCGCAGTTTTCTGTCAAACTTATAGTATTCTGAAACTGGCATAAGATAGGCTTTTTTATTCCTGTTCCAGTTAATTATTCTCCAAAAAATTCTAAACGGTTTTTAGTTTTTGAGATTTTGTAGTCTCCTAACTTTGCTTCTCTCTTTCTAACTCCCTCTCACCTTCTTTACATTTCCTTGAAGCAATAAAAAAAGAGCACACCAGCAAGCCAAAGGGTTTGCTGCCTTAATCAATGTGAATAATATAATTGGAAATTAATTGAATACCCCCATGATTTCTCCGAGCTTAATTCTGGGCTGTCGGGGCGTCTTCTCCTCCGACTTAATCTCGGCCTCAGGTTCTTCAGACCCTAAAGCTTGATCGTTTTCAGCGATTTCTTCAACAATAGCTTCTGCTTCCCCTTCACCTTCACCTTCTGCATCCACTTCAGCCCTGACTACAAAAGAACAATTTTTCTCCCATTTTGAAGAACTCGAGCTAAGACAAGTAGAAGAATAACCAGAAAACAGAGCAAAGAACATGGGGCGCTTAGCCACCGCAGTTGAAAATGCCAGCTTCGTGGGTGGTAGCGCGCATTGCGTGGTACTTTTAGGAGTAATTAACAGGGCCTGCACAATTCATAATCACAAACAAAAACGTAAATAGAATTAACAAAACTCAGTGTCATCGATAGAAATTGCTACAGATGATGTATCTCCATGCGAAGGAAGGGTTTCTAGGAAAGGGAAAGTACCTGCGGCAGAACGGCGGAGCCCATGATTATGGGAATTCCGATGGGCAGAGATTGAGAGTTCGCTTTCTTTCTAGCCAAATAATGGTCTTATCCGTTCCAGTTTGGGATGGGGGATGGCCTTGTTGGACATTGTTTGGCTGGGTTCACGAAAAAGTTAATTATTTTCCTTACTTTTTTAAGTGTTTCCAATTTTCAATTTCATGTCCAACCCTTTTTTTTTTCTTTTTCTTTTTAGTATTACAAAAGGATTGTAAAAATAAAAAAATAAAAAAATAAAAAAAAATGAAAGAAAAAAAATAGAGAGAATTAAATCCTTTGTCAAGATTGAAAAGTTCACGTAAATGCCAACCGACGAGATGGGTCTCTGGCCTTACATAATTTTTTTTTCTTTTTAAAGTAGTTTGACAATATTAAAAGTTTAAATGATGTTAATGAATAATGAGTACTAGTGGTGGAGCCACTTGGGGGGCCTTTGGGGCACGGGCCCAATGAAGTTTATCCTTTTTTTTTAATTTCAATTTTTTCAATTTTTTTCGTTAATTAGTTTTGTAATTATAATGTGAAACAAAATATGGGTTTAAATAGTTAAATAGTTTTGTAATTATAATTTGGAGTGAAGCTGGCTGAACTTTTGGGAGTACGGGAGGCTCTTTCATGAATCAAGGAAATGAATCTTTCTCATGTGACGGTTGAAATGGATGCCTTGGTGGTCTATGAAGGACCTCGCTCTTCATGTGTCAACTTATCGTCTTTTGGATTGCTTTTGGATGATTGTAAACTCTTATCTTCCGAACTCAATGGCATAGAGTTCGCGTGTGTTAGGAGATCTGTGAACTAAGTTGCTCATAAACTGCTAGAGCAGTTGGTTCTGTGTCAAGTCATAGCTTGTTTTTTCATTTGCCACATACGATGATTGATGATATACTCCATCACAATTCCTTTTATGAATAAAATCTCCCTTTTCAAAAAAAAAAAGTTAAATTAAATAGATAAATTAAAACTTAGTTTTGTGTTAAAATTCAAACCATAAAACATTACAAAGTTATCAATACTATTATCAAAATTTATTGTTTAAAGTTATTGTATGGAGTTAATGGTACATTTTATGTAAGAAAGTAGTATTAGTCTTTTACTTTTATAATATTTTGTTTTATGAAGGAAAAAACAAAATAAACAAAATAAAATAAATCGCACTCTACTAGTTAAAGATTTACTATTCACACTCACTAAATTTTGCTCCTGACTCGCCATTGATGAGTCCTATAATGTAGTACTCTTATGTTTTTTTTTTTCCTTTTTAAAGTAGTCTTCAACAATCCTCTAGAGATTCTAAATTCTTGCTAAATTAGAATCAGTGTTCTAGAAAGCGTGAGGCGTAGAAAAGCGTCAATGCCAAACTTTGAGCTTATGCGAGCCTAAGCGTAACAATGCGAGATAAAAACGCAACCAATGTGTTATAAAGCGCAAAGCGTGACGAAGCGTGAAGCTCAAGCTTCAAGCCTAGGCGCCACTTAGGCGAGCTTTTTAGAACAGAGATTAGAATATGAAAAAATCTACTTATACACACACCATTTACAAAGCATGTTTACAAAATGTGTTGACAAAATCAGGTGAGTTGATTTTTAAGTGATGTAATGTGTGAAAAAACATATTCCTATCACGTGTAAGCGTAAAATAACTTTTGTAAGAATTTTGTATACATGCGGTGGGATTGTTAGAATATTGTTTATGCAATTCAAATCAACAGTAAATTTTGAGGAATAAGCATTAAGCTGCATGGTATTCAGTTGAAGAAGGTATTGGCAAAGAAATCTACAGATTGATTGACAACAACAATTTTTTTTTAAGATCAACAGTAAATTTTGAGGAATAAGCATTAAGTTGCATGTTATTCAGTTGAAGAACGTATTGGCAAAAGAACTCTATAGATTGATTGACAACAACATTTTTTTAAAGACTAGTAGGAGAAATAACCTCCTTAAAATCACCAATCGGTGGTCATGCAACCTCTTCATTTTCTTGGACGATATTATTGACTCAATATTTGACATTAGATCATTTTCATAAACTTAAAGTTATATATGTGTGTGTGTGTGTGTGTGTGCAAATAAGAAAACTAGTTAGCAAGTTAAGTTACATTTCCAATCACATCTATATAATTTGTATTGAAAGTTATTTTTCACGACAACGAAATATACTAATTGTCAGAAATGTTGAAGTTAATAACACGATAAAAAAAGTGTCACGTTGAGAAAAAAATCGAGTACGTAATAATAAGTATGGTGGTTGAGTGTGAATATATAACTATTATTACGACACTAGGTCGTTTTGAAGTAATTTCCCACGTTACCTGTGGGAGTTTGTTTACAACATTCAAGTTTGTGAAGGATAAGATAAGAAACCCCCATTGCTGTCCCATTAACCTCTTTATTGTTATATTTATTCAATTTTTTTGTCAACCAAAACAATCAGCTTGAGAAGATGAAAATCAGACATGTCAATGAGTAGAGCTGTAGAGGTGCCAGTTGCCAAAACCTACTGCTATTTCATCCACATAGATACACGTTTCATGTTTGAAAGTTGTACATATTTTATGGAGTCCATTAGACACTATGTATGATGTCCAATGTATTATATGACAGGCTCTCATTAGACACATTAGGGGGTCGAGAAGATGAAAATTAGACATGTCGATGAGTAGAGCAGTCGAGGTGCCAGTTTCATCCACATAGATAGTACACGTTTCATGTTTGAAAGTTGTACATATTCTATGGAGCCTATTGGACACCTTATATGTCAATGTGTCCAATGAGAGACTACTACATAATCCATTAGACACTATAAGGTAGTGTCCAATAAACTCTATAGAAGAACTATTGAAAGTCGACCTTACTATCTAGACATCTTTTTCCTGTATTTTGTTTTTTGCTTTTTTTTGTTTCGCTTAGATCAACTTAAACTATATAAATAGAATAATATTATTTATCTAGATTAGAGATCGGTCTTCAGTTTAATTGTCATTTTCTTATTGACCCTTAAATAAATTAATGCGCTCATGTATTTATGAATCTCCACACATTCCCCAAATGTAATGCTGCCAACTAGACTGAAAACCGATCTTTAGTCTAGAAAAAGAGCACTACTCATAAAAAAAATTACATATTGACACTTATCATGATTTATAGTTTTTTGAACTTTAATATAAAGTATTATTATGTAGCATCATTTGTGGTAGAAAAATGTAGAAATGGGCTAATCGGCACTATCTAACCTTAACATATCACATTATTGTGCAATTTAAGTTTAACCTTTGAAATTTAGTAATTCTAACCTCCAGTCTAACTTTTTTGGCACAATCTAACATTTTTAACTTAAAGAGACTATAATACCCCTAATTTTTTTTTTTTAAGTTACAAAGAAGCAGCTGCTCGAGTAAGCGTATGACTAACCTAGTTCGTAGATCTTCTAACAGATGTGAACTCTATACCATTGAGTTCTAAAACCAAAAACTTTCAATCATCTAGGATTAAATTAAAAAGGAGACAAATCAATATGGGTAGAACGAAGAGCTTCAAAAATTACCAATGCATCCATTTCCACCGTGACACGGTTTATATGCATTTCCTTATCCAAGCTAAGGCCTCTCGGATCCCCATTAATTCAGCCAACTTTACTTCAAACAAACCGATTGTCCTAACAATTTTAGCACCCAAGAATGATTAAACAAAAACAACCAATGAGAATTCAGGGAAGTGTCCCGGATTGATCTGCTTCACAATATGCCTAAAGCATATGGGGTGGACCAAATCAATGTGTTAGTCAAGTGATGCAAATTTTTGATTGGTCTATCGATCTATTGATTATTTTTTTCATTTAATAATTTTTTTCTCATTTATTCTATATTTTTTATTATCTTTAATTAAATAGTTGTTGTGGATGGATCAAGACAGGTTCTTTTGGTCTATCATACTCTGCGGGATTGCGGATCATAAAAATATCTATTCATGCGGGTCCCCATTGAGTTCACGGAAAATCTGGCATTTTTTGTCATAATTGCAGTGGATATATATTGATCAATAGAGGGATAACGATCCTACATCACCCTACCTGAACATTGATTCGGTCCACTTGATACTGTTTCAACAGATCATGAAGTAAATCAATACAACTCACTGTCATCCCTAAATTCTCATTAATTGATTTTTTTTTTTAAAATATAACCAATATATGTTTTTAATTTTTTATCTATTTCTTATTTATTAATTTTTAGTTCAATTAAAATGTAAAGGTTTTATAGTCTTTTTAAATTAAAAATAGATTGCACCAAAAAT
Organism: Nyctanthes arbor-tristis; assembly: GCA_963692815.1. Classification (NCBI taxonomy): domain Eukaryota; kingdom Viridiplantae; phylum Streptophyta; class Magnoliopsida; order Lamiales; family Oleaceae; genus Nyctanthes; species Nyctanthes arbor-tristis. Next base: position 88,831 of record CAVNYN010288860.1, on the reverse strand, counting down.
GTGGGATTTGAGGTTAGAAATTAAAATTACTAAGTTTCAAAGGTTGATGCTAGATCGCACAATTATGTGAAAGGTGGGATTTGAGGTTAGAAATTAGAATTGCTAAGTTTCAAAGGTTGAAGTTAGATCGCACAATTATGTGAAATGTTAGGATTAGATAGTGCCAATTAGCCGATAGAAATGCTACAATTTTTCTCATTTTTTAGGATATTATATATTTTGTATTTAAAACTTGACACCAACGCTAATAAATTCACATACATATATATCCACAAGATATTGACAATAATACCTTCATTCAATTTGGTCTGCAGAGTGCAGAATGTCACTAATGACGTATGGATAAATATATCTAGGAAAATGCTCAAATAGCTCTAATAATGGCTTATCTCATCACAATTTTAATTCAATATAGAAAAGAAAGAAAATGAAAACTGCATTAAAATAATACAGATCCCAGGAGTTACAAGTCTAGTGTCTTTTCACTTTCCATACAAATTTTTTTTTTTTTCTAAATATCGAACGTGACAATAATTTTAGTTTCTGAAGTGCCATCACGATCAGATCCAACGATCAACACGGAACCTTCGTCAACTATTGACTTGATCCAGCATGATGCATAAGCAGGCTTGTTTCCTTCATTGAAGCATATTTCATCAGCCCTCAACACATCCCAATTTGCACAAGCAAATCCATTAAGGATGCTACTACCATATGTCTTCTCAATCAACCCTTCTTTTGAACAAATCTCTACTTGAATATCCTTGTTCTTTCTTGACAAATAGCGAGCACTTGGAGGCCATTTTCGTACCAACCACATTCTCGGCCTCATTGATGTATTTCGCCGCAAGATCACGGAAAACTTGGGGTCCGAAATCCAAAATCTTTTTTGGGATACTGAAAACCACACTTTCTGCAACATGGTTGCTTGATTTTGTGGCCATAAGTAGAGTGGGAGATCCTCCTGCAGTATTCCCAAATTTTGGAAGGTAAAATGCAGGCGTTTTGGGCACATCTGGCTTTGAAACTATACTCTTGTGAACATTTGCCCATTTTTCGAGAAAATTTATCATTAGAAAAGGATCCACAAGAAGCAGGCTGCTACTTATCCCAATTGAGTATCCACCGCACTTGAAGTTAGTCACCTGAAGAAAGAAAATATAAAAACCCGATAAGTGTCAGATCTATCGAGTCGATGTTTGACACGTGTCTAGTGTTGTTAGACACTAAGACAGATTGTAGTATCATTTACCTGGACATAGAATAATGGAAAGAACTGAGGATTCTGGTCAAGAATATCCTCCCAAAAGACAAGCTTAGACAGTGTTTCTTTCTTGTCCTTAAAATCAAGAAAATCTACCAAGTTGATGTCAATTCTGGCCTCAACCAATCTGACACCAGAGTCATTTGAAACAATGTGTAGATCTTCACGGCCGGTGTCGTCGTGTCGCCTTAATCTTCCGGCAAGCAGCGGCTGCTGGGAGAGGGCTCGTCCAAGTGACTCCTTTATCCAACCAGCCGCGTGCCACCCGGAGTCCTCCTCGAACGCCTTGTTATAGAAAAGGACAACGTGAAAGCACCTTCCAAAAATGGTGGAACTTTGAGTTCCTGAAACTAGTACTCTGATTGACTCTCTTGGATCAGTTGGCTTCATTGGCACCACACTTTGCACAGCATGGAAATGCAGTATGGAACCCAAAGACAAGTTGCCATTGCCATTAGGAATTGCCATTTTGGGTGGGTTTGGGAAGCAAATGATATGCCCATCATAGCTATTATTTATAAACAAAATTAGAGGAAAACCAGACTGACATTTGACATATTTGAAAAAAATGCAAAGGTTAATTTTTTTTGCCCCTCCCTTGAACAAGCAAAGGTTAAAAATTAACTGGATTAAATAATTAAATATGGGAGGCTATATTAAAACAGTGTGATTGTCAAATGTCCCTAGTAGGTAATTTTCAATAATCTCGATCTTCTATTATATGTGTTACGAGATTATTCTACAGATACACGTGGAGAGATATCATTGCACAACTTATATGTGAGTTGCCTCACATTGAGACAATCCACATGTGAGCATATTGATACATTAATAGTGAAATACTGTTAGTGTCTCATTGTAAAAACTGTGCATTGTGGGCATTTGAAAGTCCCTCGTATTCACACCATTTTTTACTAATCACGCTACATGTCTAATTGTATTCAACATCTTTTATCTTTACAAAATTTTGTATTTATGTCATTGAATTTTTATCCATCATAATTTTCATCTTTAACATTATCTAGTTATCAATATATATTCTAAAAGTTTTCCAAAAATTTAACCTAAATTATATTGGACTAAAAATATTTTTTTGGAGACCCTAAAACTTCGATACCTTCTGCTATTGCAACACCTACATACCATTAGGGTCGCCTGAATGCATGCTTGTGTACATTTATATAGAAAGTTTCCAAGTCTCCAGTTCTCTAAAAGTACCCGTGTAGTAATCCTACCAAATCAAGCAATAGTTATTTTTTTAAATTGTTCAAACACTATCTAATTTGAGAAGGATGTGGTGATGTTCTAACATTATGCTATATCACTATATGATGTGCTAACATTATGCTACGTCAGTATATAGTGTGCCATTATAGTACAAAACTTCTGGTACTTGAACATTCCTAACTTGGCTACTTCCATAATACCCATAAATTTTTCTAGACTCGATGTACTAAACTCTACATGAATTGTCAAGACCATCGGTTTCAAGTATTTACAAGGAACTAGGTACTTTTTCCCACAATTCGGCTATAGAGCCTTATCTATCTCTCGTTAAGGAGTCTTATGACTTACGTGGAGGAAATCTAACAAAAGTGGCCCCACCAACATGGGGCCGTTTTTGTTAGATTTCCACCACATAAGTCATTTATCTCCTTAATAGAAGTCTTATCTATCTCTTTAGCAAATTTCCTTTTTCCCAATGGGCCACCCCGACCAAATACCCGATTTTTTTTTAATTATAAAAAATTAGATATTGAAGAAGGACTAGTGAAGAGCTGAGAATTTGAACCCTGACATTCAATGCCTTAACCGCTTTACCCAACTTTCTTTTTGTTAAATTTTTGGCAAACTTTATACTAATTCAAAATTTAAGTTTTCGTAAAATAATAAAAACTAATTCAAGCCAAACCAATTTGGACTTGATGTATGATAATTTGGATGGTTTTTCATGTAGTTTTCAATTTTTTTTAAATTTTTTTTAAGATTTTCTTAACGAGACGGATAACGAGTATTCTTTTCGTACACCCTCCGTACCCGATTGAATAAGGTACAAGGCAGGTATGGGGGGAGTTTCCTTAACGAGGCAGGGGTGGAGGAAGGCATACTCGTCCCGAACCTGCCCCGTTATCATTATTATAAACAACTCGAGAGTACGTATTAAATGTATGCAAGCATCAAGCAAGTAATAAAATATAAAATACAATGAATATGTGGTAAGTTGGCAATGTTGATACACCAACCGGGTTGAATAGTTGCAAACTTGCAATGTTGAACTATTGAAAATTTAGACTGGGTTTGATTATCTTGAATATATATAAAATCAAAACAAAGTTGAACTGAAATACTAAAATTTGCCCCTTTTCTCTTCTTTTCTTTTCTTTCTATGATTTTAATAAGAAAGTGTCTAATGAACATTTCTTTTATGTAAGAGATTGCCACGTGAGATTTCCCTTTCTATTTCTTTCTTTTTTTAATATAAGGAGATATATATACAGGAGGGGAGGGAAATTAGGACACGGGTAGGTGTGGTATGAACTTAAGACGTCATATTCTAAACATGAGCATTTAACCATTATTATTATGACATAATTCGAACCAGACGCATTTCTCTTTATATATATATATATATATATATATAAGCTACAACGGAGACTAAGCCAATAAATGGATTATTATATATATATATATATAAAAGCTAGTACGGAGACTAAGCCAACAAATTGATTATTACAAGGGCCATGTAAAAAAGTGTTAGCCGAAATTTTAATGCTAGAATAAATGAAACCAAACAACCACTGGGCCACAACTAGCTTTCTTGGTGCTTTAAACTAACTTCAGACGACCAACTGTGTATCGGGTAGCTTTTGAGGGTTGCACCTACGCGTAAGCAATTTGAGTGTATATATGAATCTACCACCTGTTATATACAAATAAATTCTTTATTTAATCTGTGGGGTCAACCTTGTCGACCTCCGCGGGCAAGCGGGTTCGCAGAAGGTCATGAAGTTTTCTTTATTTAATTTATAAAGGTTGTTTAGGGGGTCCGGATCTGTTTTCTCCAAATCTCGTCTAGCTTACTGTTCATTTAATAAAATCTTTACATATGTTTAATTAATTAGAGCTTGTTTGATTCTCATTATGAGGTCAAATTATAATAAAAAATTATAAAAAGTTGAAATTAGTGGTAGAGATTTAATTGAAATTCGAAATGTGTGGTGATTGTTGAGTAGTTATCAAATTAGTAGTCAAATCAGTGGTAAGTGAAATTATAATAGGAAAAAATAATGAGTTTCAAACAATCTCTTAATTAAGTTAGCATAATTAATTAAACAAGTGTAAGGATTTTATTTAACGGATAGCAAGTGAGACAGGATTTTATTAAACACGTGTAGATATTATGTTTTTGGATAGAAACTACAATTATGAAGATTAATAAATACAAATAATTAATTAGTAACACAACTTGATTGATGCAAGGACAGGTTGCAGATACAAATAATCTAACATTAGCAAAGTGTTTGGCAACTTGATAAGATTATAATATGGATTATAATCTGTCATACGGCATCATTTTATTAGTTTCACTTTTTTCAAAAAGTCAAAAAGTAAAAGTCAAGTCGCAATTATTTACTTTTTACAAAAACAACCAATAAAATAATGTCACGTCGCAGATTATAATCCTATCAAGTTGCCAAACACTTTGCTACATGTGTGACACTGTTAAGCGACAAGACATATGATGTGGTATAATTTCAGCCACTGATATGACTTATGAGGATGATGATGCACATCAGTAGCTAATATCACGCCACATTACTGTTAGGTACCATTATAACACTAGACACTTAGTGTTAGATCATTTATCGGGTTGTAGGGCCAACTAGGTTTTAATTAAGGTCAAGAAGGGATTTTCAAAATTTTGAAGGCTTTGAAGGGGACTCTGAAGCTATAAAGGACAAGCCATTGTTGTAAGGAATTGTAAGATTGACTTTTTGATAATCTAAATTGGCATGAAAGCTAGAAAATCTACCACTGTATTACTAGAAAATCTACCACTGTATTACCATCAACTTGATTCGTGTCAATATTATGTAGTCCGTCTATGCGAAAAAGTTCTATTAGCTAGTGACAGGCTGACCGTGCGAATCATAGTGACCTAAGTTGAAATAGTGGATGATCTAACTACAAACATTTAAAAGCTAGGTGACTCCATTGAGACTGTCACTGAAGTTCTATATAAGGCCACTAGCTTTGAATGGAATGGCAATTCAGTTACTCACAATTTAACAATCTCAATCAAGTTACCAAACATAATTCTATGTCAAATCTGGTCACTACATCATTAGGTGAAGTTAATTAAATGACATGATGTACTCCTTCCGTCCCGTGAAAATAGTCTCATAACAATTTTCACGTAAATTAAAGTTCAAATAATATTCTTGGAAAAGTGAAATTTAAGAATGCTTTTCTTAATAATATACCCCTTTCATTTAATTATTATTACGCTTTAATAGTAGTTATTCTTATTTGTTAATAACAATGTACATTAAATATGAGTAAATAAGAAAAGTAAAAAAATTAATTAAAGAAAGTGAACTATAATTTAGGATGGATAAAGATGACTAGTAGACTATTTTTCATGGGACGGATAGAGTATTCATTTGAATTTTAAATCAAGTGGAATGGCCCGCACGTCTTACTTGGCTCTTTAAATTTGGATATCACTGAAATCATTTTACTATATAATCAAAGTACCAAACCATTAATTTTTTGGAAAATAACGTTAGCTCAAAAAATTAAATAAGTAAAGAAAAAGAAAAAAGCGACTTATATATGAACTGTCCATATTGCATTTCTTCACTCCAAAGTAACTTCACGAGAAATTCTGCAAATTGCATTAATTGACATGTAATAAAGCGGGTAAATTTCGAATAAAATTAATACCTGATGATTTATATGGAATTTATTAAAATTGGGTGATCGAATTGAGACTTTAGACAGTTAGGTGACCTCTGGTACAAATTCCAACTTGAACTCCTCAATCTTTTTTCCAATTTCTACTATGTCATGGAAATTTTCGATATGCTGCATGTATGATTATGTTTGCTTTCTTTTAGGCATTGCCATCTTATGGTAATAACATTGTAATCTTTTACTAGTTCGAGCCATGCATCTTATTTTTCTGCATCTTATTTTTCTTGTATTTAACTCTCATCTCTTAATTTGTTTAGTAATATTTCAAACGTTTTTTATTTGTAATGTTTCAAACTTTCAGTCATGTAAATAATATCATAATAAAGTATTTGAAAATGTCCAAACGCTGATGTCTGCTGTCGTTATTGACGCCAGACATATGATATTTTACAATATTAGCTGATAATGTGATTCAAATGAAGTGTAGTTACTTGCTAATATTATATCATACTAGAATTATCACATGTGCATTGCACAGGAATTATAAAAGTAATAATTAAATAATTCAACAGTAACATGTAAAAATTAAAGTTGGTATTGTTCATAAATTATAAACTAAAAAATGAAAAGTGAATAAAAGATTAATATACATAATGTATCAAAAACAAAGTAAATTAAAATGATAAAATGCAGTCATATCGTATAAACTGCTGTTCTTAAAAAGTAAAATTATAACCACCAACAATCAACTTAAATAAATACATCAATCAACACCACCAATCAAGTTATAAACATCATCATCGGTCATCAAAAGGCCAATAATAAAATCCCCCATCAACAATAATAAAACCAACAATCAACTTATATCCACCAAATCATTAATGAAATGTAGAGCTCATTCCATCAAAGCATATAAGCCACTTATCAACAAATGATGTGTTTAAAAAGCTGTCTATGTGAGTAGCAGCAAAGGGCTACTATGATCACACCATCACTAAAATAACAAGAATCTAAATATCCAAGTTATCTGAAGAATACCCAAAAAAAATCCCCACAAAATAAAATCTCAACAATGTATGCAATGCTTATTAAATTGGTAAGTGCTTTTTAAATAGAATTTAATGTTATCACGACTTCTCCTTTTTTATCACCGTGCGGCTCTTATTCACTGAACTTTGCATAGATGACTCATGGGCATTCCCGTCATCATCTGGAGTCGTCCCCTTCAACGGAATGTTGAGGTTAATAGCTTCATTGTCATCTGGGAGTAAGTCTATATTCTGATTATTAAAAGATAAAAGGTTTTGAAAAATTCATAAGTTAAATCATAAAATTTAAAAAAAAAAAAGAAAAAAAGAAAAAAGACAAAATGCATTGAAAATAAGCCATACTTTTGAATCGGCAGCAGCAGGTTTATGAAAAGGAGACTCAAGATCAAATTCCAAATCTGATTCCTGAAAAAAAATTTAAAATCGTTATTTGTTATTTCATGATTTATAGAAAACATTACATGGTATTAGTTGTAAGAAACTAACCTCGTATTCAACAACATCATAGTCAACAGGTTCGATGGGTACAAAACGCTTTAGTAGACCTTGGTTTTACCCCGAGTAAGCCTGAGTCTGCACATTTGAAGAATAATAATGACTAGTCCGTTGCTCAGGGTGTCCACGAACTGGTAAAATTTGTCAGCATAATCGTTCCACAAAGTGCATTGGAGTTTCTTTTTCCTATTATATTACATGACATGTTATTAACGTGTACATTTAACATAGCAATCTGGAAATCTAAAAAAATTAGTTCATATGAATAAACATACTCTAAATCTTTCAAGAAAAACTCTATTGATCGTGTAGTTGTTTCTGAAGCTGTATTCATTTTAACATAATTCGGAATGACCACTTCAATAACATCTACATCATGTAATGTTCAAAAAATTAGAACCGCAAACATATTTTAAAAGATGAAATATAATTTACTACAAAAATACATATAAAGAAATATTTAATTGCCAATAAGATTAGCACTTTCAACAACAGGTAACTGCAATATATCACTAAACCTCATAAGGTTGTATATACTCTATGCAAATTGCGAGGACAGGGCTAGGGATGGCAAAATTACCCTAAAAACTCAAACCCGATAGAGACCCGCCCCAAACGGGGTGGGGGTGGGGCACAAGTTCTCCAGTGGGGGCTGTTTTGGTGCCCCGACCCGACGCGCCCCGAAACCCAAAGTTTTAAGTTATTTAATTAAAAAAATTTGTTTGTATATACGAGCAAAATGTATTTATACTCTATAAAAGAGCATTAGATGGAAGACCTCATTTTACTTGGGGTGATGCAATGTTAGCCCAAATAAAATAAAAATTTTTTAAACGTGTCTATTTGGGTTTAATGCAACTACAGTGAGACCAACAATTAAAAGGGCCGGTGCAAGGATCACAGTCCAATTGTGGCTCCCGTCTTTGTCCAAAAGAGGGGTTTAAAAAAAAATTGAAAATCGAGGCGGGGAACGAGGATTTTTCCTATCCCAGCCCCGACCCGTCCTCGCCCCGAACACGACCCGCCCCGATTCAAACGGGGATCGGGGGTGGGGTGCGGGGAAGCCAAACCCGCCCCGCCCCCTTGCCATCCCTAGAGAGGGCAAATTCACGTTCTAATATTTGGGTCTTCAGCTTGAAAAAAGCCTACATGTGTGATTTGCAGGTTTGTAATCCATATCATTTAGCTTGACTTCAAAGTTAACCATAGCATATATGTAGTTCTTCAATTTTATTTTCAAATTCAGGAATCAGTTCCTTTTCAACCGTTACTTGTAACCTCACACCTTGTCAAAAACATAAATATAAGAAAAATATAGATGAAAATCAATCCACCTTCACTGAACATTATAAAATGTAACAAATTTAAAACACTTGAAATGTAAAAGAACAACACAAAGATATATTAATCAATAAACACCCATTCAAAGTTACTTAATTTACTAAGTAAAACAACTAATAAATAAGATAATTCAAAGTTACTTAATGTACTAAGATAATTCTCCCATTCTCATACCATAGCCCACCGTAATTAATTATTGCTGCCAAACATTTAGGTGACTATATTTATAACAAATTCAAAGAATATTCAGTAACAACCTACGGTGGGTCCAAGTAAAAAAAAATTAATTAGATTTTCACATGAATTTCACTTATTTAATAGGAATTTGACAACTAAAAAAATAATTGTATACACTACTAAGTACCTTTTCATCCATTAAAATCATCTCCAAGGAAAGAATGATATTTTCATCCCATGAGGCAACAGTGAACCATTTCCGAACAATCCTCAAAAGGAAAGATGTCTTCCGGTGATGGCATCAACCCACGCAAAATCAAAGACATTGTCAAACAAAGAAATTGTAGAATAAGAAACTTATTGGAGTTCGATTGGGAAGGAAAAAAAATGGTGCTGTAAACTGGTATTTATACATATATTGAGAGAGAAACTAACCTATAGGTAAATCAAATAAGAAGAAAATCCCTTTTGAAGTTGGGTACAAATCATACTATATTTACAATTCCAAATCAAGAAGGCTTTCACCTCCAAGTAGTACGATTCGACCATAGAATTAAGATTCCAGCCGAAGCACGCCACCAAAATCATCGCAAAATCGTCAAACAAAACCCTAAATTACCAAAGGAGCGTGCAAAGATTAGGGAACTATTACAAAATATATGAGATAACAACTGATTTAGATAAGATGAGAATATTGATTTGATTTGATTTGATTTGATAACTCTACAAATTGAGCTGACGAAAACGATTAGATCAACCAAGGACCTTATCTGGAAGAGGCCGAGCCCAAGAAAGAGCGTTGGAAAATTGGGGATAGGACTGTAAAAAAGCTATAGGAAAAATAACAAGAAAAAGTACCAATGACATCATCAAAATACCTTAGATCTGTAGCGGGAAAGTTTTTGCCAAACATCTTGTTCTCATTTTATATATACATATATATATATATATGTATCATTGTTTGGTGTTTGAACAATTTTATTCTTAATAAAGCATTCATTAAAGGCTAACACTATATCCTAAATGGGACATTTTGTCCGGCAGGACTTCAACTGTCAGAACCTTTCTAATAAGTTAGATCTGACTCCTTGTACGGAGCTAGATAGCCAATTAAAATCATCCAACTTGGCTATCTAGCTCCGTACAAAAAGTCAGATCTGGCTCATTAAAAATTTTGTTAACTGTCAAGAGGCACCCATATTTTCTTTTTCCATCATTACAATGCATCAATCCCAATTCTCATCCTATTAATTAGATGAATCTCTGTACTTTTCATCGCCAAAATATATACTCCCTCCATCCCATAATGATATTCTACATTTCTTTTTTTATATATCCCAATTTACATTCTCATTTCCTTAATTAATATTTTAGTTTTTTAATATACCCTCATTTATGGTGTGTAGTAATCAACAACAAAGAAGAAGAAAAGTGAAATATTAAATAAAATAAAAGGTGTATTAGGAAATATATTGTTAACTTGTACATTTCCAATAGTATTAATGATATTTTCTTAATATATGTATAAAATGAAACGGGAATATCTTTGTAGGACGGAGGGAGTATATGGGCTGGTTGGTTCTAACCTCATAATAATAGAAAGAATAGATGCTGACATTTAGCCCTTGTTTGATACTTTTTAACAAAACACATTATAATACCACCTACTACTGATTTGACTATTGATTTGACAACTACTCATTTATAACTATAAATTTCAAACTTCTATTAAATCTACACAATTCATTTCACCTTTTTATAATTTCTTTTTATAAATCAACTATCATAAATTGAATCAAACAGTTTAGACGATATTTATTCCTTTTTCACTGATCAGGTTAGTCCTTTATAAATCCAGCCATCTGATTTTAGACTATTTTCAATTTAAATTAGTAAAAACTGTACACGTATTTCTCTGCATTGAAAAGCACTGCTATTTTTGAATAAAACTACTCTCCTTTACTTGTTTATTTATCAAATAATTTGGTGAGGGTGTTTCGAGCCGAGCCCAATAAAAATTGAGTTTCGGCCCAAGCCAAAGCTCAGGCTTTTTCGGTGCCAGCCTTGACTCATTAATTTTATTTTCCTTTTTCAAAAAAAAAATGAAATAAAAAAATAAAAATTACTACAGTAGACTGCTTGAAATGCAAGCTACAACCTGCCTAAAGTAATACACAGGCTGAGCAAGCCACAGCAATAATGGGGTTGGCCCGCGTGAGCCTTGCCTCAATTTTGGGGCTCGTCTCCATTTCGGCGACGCTCTTCCGATCTCAATGAGCCGCCCGAGCAAACTAGCTCGTTTTGCGCCCCATCTTTTTGTTCTACTCTCCTTGGTTATATGTTTTTTTCTTTGTCTCACTCTTATTTTGAAATTTTGACCAAGTTACTCAATTAGTAAAGTGACAAGGAAAAGTAGCATTATTACTCACTATTTTTGAGCCATCTGCACTAACGTGGTAGACATATCTTATTCATATAGAAATTTTAAACAAATCATGCACAAAAAAAAAAATTCTGGCTAATCTTATGAACGTCTTACTTGATTTATGTTTGCTTTTAGGAGTCGGCCATTTGAAATCGTTTCAAACTTGCGGAGATATATTTTATCCTCCCTCTTGTACATCATTAAATCTTCAAGATATATCACTTTAATTCTCAAGTTGAAGTTGTGATAATCTTTCTCTCCATGTACGTCATATCTAAAAATATATTTAAAGTGCAAATATATCAAGATGTCTTGATACCTTGCACGTACGCGGACCACTATCAATCTATCATGAGCTAATCCAGATTTTTCTCCAATAATCGATTCACCAATTCATAAAAGTAGCAAAAGTAACAAGAGCATTTGTCAACAATTGTGTCTACTCATTTTTTTTTTATATTTAAACCATTAAACATGATACATACAATATACATGCAACATGCGCATGGTTAGACGCTGAAGGCGACCCGTATTAAATTAAAACTTAAATGAAGAGAATTATTCTGTGAAAAGAAATAATTAATTTCCAATTAACTCTTTCAAAGTTTAACTATCAACTAAAGCAGTGGAACACATGCAATATTTTTTTATGCATACATATACACAATACTACTGAATTGTTCCATACATGTATACAAATATTGTGGAACTCAAAGGTTTATAGAACCAATTAGATGATGCAACCGTATAAAAAAATATCTACTATATCTTCTGTCACATGGCCCGATATGTCCGACAATTAATATCATGGGACTGTTTCGTTGATAAAGAACCAGTGTATATATTGAAAGGGTAATTAAATTCATTTGTCAGTTCCGAGTTGTTTCTTGGTAAGGAGGGCGTTGGACGTGGCGTCTTTTTTGGAGACACGTCCAACGCAGGGGATCCACTTATTTCCTTTTCAAATTTGTCCTTTTGGACGTGAGAATATAAACAACCATTAAAATTTTTATAAACATGATTTTCATAAATTCAATCAGATAAACAATGTTCACATGCAACAAGATTGACTAGAAAAAACATGTGTGTCCCAACATGTCTTATCTCGCTCCACAGAAATAGACATATATTTCTTTTTCCTCTGCCTCACAATATAGACATTTTTTTTAAAAATGGAAAATTTAGTTGAAATTTTTGTTTTCTTATACTAATCAAATTAATTAATGTGTATTATTATCAATAAAATATAACCACCAAAATAATTAGTGAATAAAATGGAAATTAGAAAAATATTCTTAAATTTTATATATCGAACTTGAATTTCTTAATCTGTGCAAACATTTGAACAAACTTGTTTCTTTGGGATGGGGTGAGTAATGTTCAAAAGCTACGTTTATTGATTGGGTGATAATCACGACTAATTAAGAATGCTTTTAAAAGAGTCCTTAAGGATGGGAGACAATTAATCATCCAAGAAAATTGTAGATTACTTGTCACAATTATTCTTTTTAAGACCAACCATTATGGAACGAAAAGATCAAAGTTCAAAAATAAAAAAGCAAAAAGAGACGGGGCCTTAAGTTGGACAAGCTTTATTGTTCATTCAAAATTATAATATAACACTGTACAAAATTGAAAGTGAATTTGCTTTTCTTTCAAGAAAGTGATGTCCGCCATCTTTTGCAGGATTGAGGTTTGAATATAGTGATTTCTAACATTGAAATCTAATCTTAATTAACTTTGTCACTCAGAATGAAACATGCGTCCTTGTGTTGCATATATGTACATTATTTCATTTAAAAAATTATCTAATATTTTTGTCAATTTCACATTAATAGAATGGAATAAGAAGATCATTATATATAATAATAATAAAAAAAGGAGAAGGGAAAATTTTGACAAAACCTTTGGTTAAGTATTTCCACATTGACTATATAAACTGAAAATTACGAGGGAAATTTTCGATCTTGCATGAGATTGGGAATTCAATGGTAGTTTCAAATCCTACCAATTAGAACATTTCTAAGATTGAAATCTACTCTTATTTTGCCAAAGAATTGATCTAATAGTACAATAGTAATAGGAAAGGAGGAAAAGAGATGTCCAACAATAACATGAGGCATGTCATTAGTCCACCTAAGTGGTTAACAATTTAACGACCCATTTAAATGAAATATGCATATAATTAGGCTTTGATGGAAAAAAGATCCCGCCTATATGTGAGAGGGCGTATTGAAGATATTATAATATAAAATTAACATAATTTATCAGCTTATAAACTTTTAGATCAAGTGGCTTAACAATTTAAATTCATAACAAATTTTATATATATATGGAACCTACTAGTGGATACTAGATCATTTTCATATTTTTGCCATCAAGTGATTCGTACTCGAGGGAAAATATACATAAAATTTCATTGTGGACAGCCTTGCATGTTAATATATATATATATATATAGAGAGAGACACACATTTGTCGACTTTACATGAACGTGGAATAAAAAGGTCATTTTCTAAGTAATTGGAAATAACGGATCCAACTTTGTTTACCCTATTGTGAGTAGGTGGATCATTTTTATTTTTATTTTTTATACGTTTTTGGTGCTATACGAGTGAGTCTTACAATTTTAAGAATTTTGGATATGCGAATTAATTACCATGTTGTTGTAAGCATATATTAGAACTAGAAGTCTAGATCTATTATATATATTTTCATTATATCCACAATGAATAGGTGATAATCTTCATTTTTTCCTTGTTTTTTGGATATAGAGGGATATGGTAAGGGGGATATTTGTGCTTCGAACTGAATCCTCCTATTCAAAAGGTTAGTAACTAACTTCTATACCACAATTCAAACCACTAATCATGTTTTCAATCTTAAATAATCCTTAATCTATTACGTCATTAGTATATTATTATAATTATAATAATATTATTAGGGTAAATCGAAAATAAGTCGATCTAGGTGTTCCCTTTGAGTATAGAATTATATATCCGCGATGGTTTAAGGGGTTGAAATTTGAATGGTAGTTTCAAAATGTAACAACTAAAGTATTTTTCTATTCTAACATGTTAAGGTCATATGGTGTCATCAACAAAATTGTCAAAAAGGAAAAAAAAAAATTCGTTGGTCATAACGCAGCAAAAAACAAAGACTTGAGTACGAAATAATAGTAAATTAGTACTACAACTAGTCGTATTATATTATTTTTATATTATTATTGTTATTATTATAATAATATATACAAATACAAAGAGAAATCACCCCACGCGTTAACGTCGAATGAACTAGGGTCGGTGGTCTATGTATAATATTCCTTGTCACATGTTCAGATTTATGTAATTTAGTACTCACTCCTGTTTTCTACTCTGCATTATCATAGGGAATTAATCAACCACTAACAAAGTGCATTTTCTCAAATTTTGGCATGTAGAAATTGGGATCTCGATTTTGACATTGTACACCGGTACAGATCGAGTCACCATATAAGGCAATCAATAGTTCAATTAAAAGTTTAAACAGTTCGAAGAGTCTTGTATTCAAGTCTTTTATTTGAAATAACTCGTGAATTATCCCCAGTTAAAATTCCACCATATATAATGTTACCATATTAAAGTAGTTTTAAATTTTCTTCCCTAAGTGTGGCGCGCATGGGGGAAAATTCCTCGTAGTTCAAGCCTCTTAATAAGTCCATATTCTAACCAATGCAAAGTCTATGTGGGCAATTCTCCAAATCGATTGTTAAGATCGTAAAGCACAAGATAAGTCTTCCACTATTAGATTTGGTCGACTACATGTTTCACGCAAAGTATAGTCTTGGTTAAGACCTTATAGTTCAATATCGAGTATGAAATGCAAGTGCAACTTACCTAACTAACAATATTCATGGAACCAAACCCTAAAGGCCAATTTTGGGCTTATAATTTGTTGCAATGTACAAGCATACAATGCACTTCACCACGTTTTGTTTTGGATAAATGAAAAACAAAAAAAAAAATAAAAATAAAAGCAAGGTGTGTTTGTTTAGTGCAAAAACGTGCTGATACTGGCCACTCTTTTTTTCCCGATAGGATTTGCATTGTTGCATTTTTATTTATTATTATTTCCTACAAGTTGTTGTGGGCGCATAACCGCAAAATCAACAGAAACAAGCATATTTATGTCACTCAAACATTTGTTTAAAAATTTAATTACTATATACTTTTGAGTAACATAATTGTAAAGAGGAAAGTATACACAAACTTGTGCTCCAATATAGTGTGGGTTAAGAGTGCTAATTAAGATATTATTATTAACATTAATTAATTAATGCCACTACTTTACCCAAAAGTAATTATAGCTATGCACAAAATGAAGCTAAAGAGTATTTTATTGACACGTACATCCAACTTTGTTAACACTTTGGTGTAATTAGATACTGACTATCAACAAGTCTAATTGAGCCATTAGGGTGCGATTTGTCATATGTCGAATGTATCATGTATATTTGAAACTTTACCTTACTCTTTTTAAACTCGACTAATTAGTTTCAACTCTCACCATATAAAGATGTTATGATTAAGGAGTCGAAAAGTGCAGATAAGAAATTACTTAATTTCAAGACTTTTTAATTAATTTGAGATACGAATTTATTCTTGTCACATCATGACCAGGTGATACCTCCAATATTGGGACTTTATGTCCGAGAATCATGACAAGTGCAACCCACTTGATTTGGTTAGAGTCTACGTTCTCATCATGATTTTCTTTATAAGTTGAAGTTGGTTGATATAATTTGTAATAAATAACACTTGAACTACTAGCCATGCCCAAGGTTGAATTTGATACAAATACTATTTGAATTAAGATCAAAGTGATTGAAGAGTCAATTTTTTTGGTTAAATCATCATGTGTGCTTGACGTGCTCTATAGTGAAAGACTGATTCATGAGTCAATTTTTTCATTAAATCATAATTACGTACACTTGACGTGTTCTCCAGTAAAAGGACAAAACCGTCAAGTGTGCGTGTGTTTGTCTGTGTGTGAGAAGTCTTGTCCAATATTTTTGGATCATGAGTGACATCAAGGTGAACACGCGGATAGAGTAAACTTATATCAAGCAGTTTTGAACTGGAATTTGTCATATTGAATTTGCTTAATCCTTGAATTTTAATTAGGACATACTTTTAAAATAGTATTTATGGTTGAAACTCAATAAAGATAAAAAAATAATAATACAAAAAATCAACGAAGTTAGATAAAAATAAAAAATTAATTTCAAGATGACTAAATAAATTGAAGTATAGAATTTAGTTTGTCTCCAAGCGAGTAATCATGCAATGAAAATGCTTACGGCTGCATGCATGACTTCTTTATTAACACAAATTAAGCTTAAAAATCTAACAAGAAAATGTAGAAATTTCAATTTTATAATTTGTTTGATTGATTGTCGTACCTATTGACAATGTGACATTGAGTCACTATTTACATGGTTGATAGAAGAGGGTAATCTCGATTGTCTACTTTTTTTGTTGATAAATCTATATGTGTCTTGCCACGCCTTCACGTGTTCATATTCTTTACAGCTCTACCGCATTTAAAGACTCGTGTCAACAAGTCTATTATGTGAATTCTAAACACAACCTTCACCATGACATAATTTTTGGCATTCTTCGTATCAAAACATTCGTATAATACACATCAAGAAACGGAAAGTGAGATGGAGAGATTTAGCCTAAATTGATTCTCCAATTCTGTTTCAAATAGAAATTTGCCAAATTATTTTTGTCTTTCTTAAAACTCACAAATGCTACACAGTTTTTCGTTATTTATTTCAATTCCGTGTATCTCTATGTTTTCGAAGTAGAATTTAGGAAGGCTACCTAGGGCTTTCCTTTCTTATTTTAGCTAACTGAAAAAGATAAAGTTTATATGGTTTTTTTTTGAAGTAAGATAAAGTTGATATGCTTTGAGAACAAAGACTTAGAATTTTGATCTCTCAAATTTAAACGAATTGAAAATTCAAAACTTTTACTCCATTATGTGCCTAAAATGAAGGACCAAAATGCTTAGCTTTGAGCAAAAAAAGTAGCAAGGATGCTTGAAGCATTCAATGCTAGTTCCACATAAAAACCTAATTGAAATTTGTTTCTCCCAATTTTGATGAAGAAATTTCTAACTTTACATATTTTGATTTTTTTTCTTTCTAACCAAATCAAAGCACGTTAATTCTTTCATTCAACCAACTCACTCAAACATGCCTAACTAAAACCATACCTCGTTATTTCAGGAAAAAAAAGAAAAAAACTATATATAACTCATTTAACATGCCCCTACCAATACAATAACTTATCTAAAAACACAAATCTTGAAATCAGATAATTTGTTTGAATTTCTAGTAAAATTACTGGGTATTTTTTCAATAAATAAAACTATTAATAATATAAAATTTATTGTTCAATAGCTACTTTTGGTGTTGTTATAGAACGACAACAAATAAAAATAGAAAAAGGAATTTCGAAATTAACCTACACAATCGTAATATATGAAAAGTATAGAAGAATTCAAAATGTATTATCAAACACTTTTTTTGTTGTACAAGAAAGGATAAACATTTGACATTTGAATTGAATATATTGAGAGAAAACGTACAGAGGGACAGTTTGGTCAAAACGCACCATAAATAGCAGACTTTTCGGACAACAATTCAAACGTTAAAAAATAGCCTCTTTCCTCCTGAATTTCCACAAATATCACCCATGCAAACCCAAATTCTCCCAGCACCTAAACGCGGTTTCTGCGTAAACAGATACAATATCGAGGGCATCAGCTAAAAAGCTCTCTATATAAACCCCCATTGATCCCTTCAGTTCCATTTGGTCTCGACTAACAGCTGTCTTTTTGTTTTATAATAATAATCACATCATCCATCCGAACATATTTGACTTTCTTTTCTTTTCCTTTAATTCTCTCGTCCCGTTCCGGCGTTCCGTTCTGCCTCTTCCTGTTTTTTGCCAACCAAATTGAAAGATGATGCAGATTGGCATTGGCTCAACAATTCCGGCTAACAATCTCCATCTTTTTCAGGCCAGACGAGCCAGTTTTAAGTGCTCAGGATCACCATTGAACCCACAAAATAGAACTCAAGTTCAAGCTCAAACTGCAAATCCCGGAGGAGTCTCTTCCACTGAGATGGCGAAAAAGCATCTTTCCAATCTTGAAAAACTGCTCCAAAAGCAACCTCAATCGGAGCCTCTGCCTCCCGATCGAGAACCGGTGAAGAAAGAACCTGGTTCCGTAGGTTCTTTGGAGAGCAAGGCAAAAGGGCTTCTGGAAGGACTCAACTTGGCCAGAGTTTGGCCGGAGATGAAGGCCGCCGAGGAAATGTCGCCACGTCACTTGAATCGGTTGCAGAGGCTGCTGTCCAAGTCGCCAGAGTATTCTCCCCGGAACAATCTCGGTAACCGGTGGCGGGAGTATCATGGAAGTCGTGACTGGGCCGGACTCGTGGACCCTCTGGACGAGAATCTCCGACGGGAGGTTGTCCGATATGGAGAGTTCATTCAGGCCGCTTATCATTGTTTTCATTCCGATCCTGCCACACCAGCCAACGAGGCGCCATGGCCGCGCCATGTGGCGCTTCCAGATAGGGCGTACAAGGTGACAAAGAGCCTATATGCCACGTCATCCATCGGACTGCCTAAATGGGTTGATGATGTAGCTCCGGATCTTGGGTGGATGACCCAAAGATCTAGTTGGATTGGTTACGTGGCAGTTTGCGACGATAGGCGAGAAATTCAACGTTTGGGAAGGAGGGATATCGTCATAGCTTTACGTGGTACCGCGACATGTCTAGAATGGGGTGAAAACTTGAGAAATCTACTTGTTCCAATGTCGGAAGACAAGGATGATGCTATAGAGGCACAACCCAAAGTAGAATGTGGGTTTTTGAGTCTATTCAAGACACGTGGAACCCATGTGGAAAGCCTAGCCCAATCTGTGGTGGAAGAAGATCGGAGATTACTCGAGAAGTACAAGGGCGAGACACTAAGCATCACTATAACGGGGCACAGCCTAGGAGCAGCCTTAGCTTTGTTGGTGGGGGACGAGTTGAGTACATGTGCACACAACATGGCCCCCATCGCGGTCTTCTCCTTTGGTGGCCCTCGAGTTGGAAACCGGGGTTTTGTAAACCGTCTAAATGAGAAAAACGTGAAGGTTTTACGAATTGTTAATTCGCAAGACATAATCACTAGGGTACCGGGCATGTTTGTGAGCGAAGAGCTCGACAAGAGACTAAGGGGCGCAGGAGCCTCGGCCGCACTTAATGTATTAGACAATAGTATGCCATGGGCATATGCACACGTCGGAACAGAGTTGAGAGTCGATACCAAGATGTCTCCTTTCTTGAAGCCTAACGCGGACGTGGCATGTTGCCATGACTTGGAAGCATACTTGCACTTGGTAGATGGGTTCTTGGCATCGAATTGCCCGTTTCGAGCCAATGCCAAGAGAAGCCTGTGGAAGTTGGTGAATGAGCAAAGATCTAATGTGAAAAGACTATACACTAGCAAGGCTAAGACACTGAGCTTGAATATAGACAAAGATAATATGCAAATGTCTAGTTGTTTGCCAAGTCCATCTTCATAATCCAAATAAAACTTGTAAAAAGATTCAGCCAAGTAATATATCTGATGGAAGTAAATTTAAGAGTAGCCCTCGAAATTGTTTGACCTGTTTGTCTCCTTGACCGTCTTCACAAACAACTTTCTTTAGAAACTAATTTTCTTGAATGTTTTTGGTAAGACCTTACTATATCAATCTAATGATTTCATTTAAATGTCAATCACAAAGAATCGAATTCCAAGAATTCTTAATTGGATCAAACATATAAGATCACCTTAAAAAGAATTAAATCATTGTATAACCATGTAATAAATATTTCAAGAAAAGAGAAGGAAATGAGAATATATTGAGTATTTAAGTCTGTCCTGAGATTTGCTAGCACAAACAGAATGCAAAACTTTGAATGAATCTCATGTGTTCATTTCAAAGCACCGGTACAAATACATAAACTTATGTGGTTCAAAGAAAACTACCTGTGGACAACAACATAATTCATGTGATTTTTCCTAAGTAGCTAGTCTAGTTGATCGTTCTTTAGCAGGCATTCGACGCAAATGTACCCTACTAAGATGCTTCCTGATTTAAATCAGGGATTTCAGGCAATAGGGAATTAATTTTATGCGCAAGTTTAGTCGGGAAAGAGGCAGAACTTTCATTGTGTTCAAGTCGTGATTCTGCAGAGGGGCATGACTTAAGCAATGGCTTCTGCAATCTGACAGAGTCATGGAACATCAAAGTGTTGTGCCCCATTAATTCTTCCTTCATCCACTCAACAAGAGGACTAAAACCATACCTTTCGATCCAGTAGCTAATTCTATCCGGTACTGATGGAATTATCAGATTTTCAATGTTTAGAGACCGAAGGGCCTGAAAATGGACATCAGTATATTATTACCCTAGTGGCCTTTTGTTTGCTCGTGCACTTGTATTGGGTAAACGAGTACTAGACTTACCGATTCAATTGCGACCACAAGTTTTCTGCACATTCCTTTGTATCTGTACAAATCATTTGTTGCTATAAAGGGCATTTCAGCAAGTTTTGTTCCATGAATCCTACAAACCAAGAATTAAATATCAAAGATAGTCTTGATAATGTGCATTATATGTGTATACTCAAGCTTACGTACCTAAGCGATGCCACTGAGATAATTTCATCTCCCTTCTCCAAGACAGCAGTATAGAAGCCAGCAAAATTAATCCTATTGAAATTTGCTCTGCAAAACAAGTGTCTCAGTACCTAGTCAAACTATCAGACAGAACAAGACTCGAAAAGATCAAGAATACTTACCGACAATTGTAAACAACACTTGGGATGAGTTCAATTTTTGTCCATCTATCCTTGATTGGCTCAAAACACTCTTCCATCAATCTCCTTGCAACCTCCAGTTTGGAGTGGCACGATATTCTTAGGTATGGATCGTCTATATAAATCCCAGAGACATCATCGATGTACACCCCTGAATCATTATCCATTTGATGTAGTAGAGTCCAAGAATAGCCTTCATGGAGCTCATTTTTCTTCCCAACGATGACTTTTGATAATTTTTCATGTACCCCTTTGCAGCTTTGTGTGCAGAATGGTGCAAGTGGAGTGTAATTCAGATCAATTTTTGTGCGTTCTTGGCTTCTTCGACATTCCCAATGATCTATACAACAGTTACAAGTCATAGTTTTCTGATTAGAGATCACTCAAAGCTAATGGAAACATGAAAATGCTAGGGATATAGGAAAACATGGACTTACACTTCTTCTCACATTGCGGACATATGACTAAGTAGTCGTGTTCTTGTGCCGGATCTTCACAAAATTTGCACACACAATATGGACAGTACCAAGAGCCTTCAGGAACCTCCTGAAACTCGCATTCTGGTTCATCAATTTCAGACATTCTTGTCAAATATGTGGGGGGAAACACTTAACCGGACAGATGATTTTTCTTACCTCCATACCAATGCATAACTGATGGTAAGTGGAGTTACATTTTTCACAGCACATCAACACCCCTCCATCAGCACAAATCATACAAGCGTCATCATAATAACTTTCAGTCTTAACGATATTCCATTGACGGAACTGAGATTCATTTGGCATATTCCAGGCTTCAGTCATGCAATTAAAGAGAGATTTATTTTCCTTGTCAAGAAAGATGCTTTCATATGGTTTGTTGCAATTCGTCCCACCATGAATATGAAATGCTGTTGCCGTAAATATGTTATCGCAACAGAGACATAAAATCCCCTCTCTTCTAATTGTTCCCATGTTATTCGTCTGCTTGCTCATTTGATCAACAGAAAATACTTTTGCATTTTCTTGAACTGTACCGGTGTCTATCAGCCATGAAAATACCGTTGCTTTTGTCTTCCCTTTTTTGTTGTTTGGATCTTTGTAGTCGTTATCATTTACTGAACTTCTGTTACTTGTAGATGAAGAGCCCTTTTTACTCTGTTTGATTTCAGTCCTTGATTTCCTCTTCCCTCTGGACGAAGGCCTTTTCCGACTTTCAGCAAAAGATGGTTCACTATTTGAGGATTCTGTATCATCATACCTTAAGGACTCACTTATTTCGACTATGCGCTTCTTGGAAGGAGCTCCATCTTTTCTGTTCAGTTTAGAAGAATTCATCTTCCTCTTTGTCTGAATTTTTTCTTTTTCTCGTTCACTAAGCGATGAAACCACATTTCTTTTACACACCCTCCAAGAGAGTCTTAAACCATAATCAGGTTCAGATACATTTGTTGAACTACTTGAGCTTGAATTGCCCCTCTGATCCATTGATTTTCTTGATTTCCCTGCCATTCCCAGATGGCACAGAAGAAAAATGCACAAGCTTAGCACAAATATTACAGTGGAAGATGTTGAAAGAAGACTTTTAAGACAAGATTAAATGGCATCAAATACAAATAAAAAGGTTTCCAATAAAATCAAGATTTTGCTGATTTTCTAAATAATACTTTTGTTGTTTATGGAAGAATCAGATTATGGTAAACATAGGAAAAAGAGTTATAAAACATATTGCATTTTCGTATGCATTGAATTGAATAGAATACCACTATAACAGCAATTAGTATGTAGACACACACATCATTTGCGTGTATGATGCACGATGACTGCACTCTTTCCTGCGTTATTACTCTTACTGAAAAATTGACGCGTATAGGAATGTATAAATGAATGAAAATTCTGAGTTGTTTTTCGCTTGATAGTCATTGCTAGTAATTTTGATGATCATTCATAAATTCAGTATCTTGTGTTTCATATCTTAAAGTTCCTCAGAGTTTACAGTTAATTTCTTAACACATGACTGCATTTTTCAAACTTCTTGAGCTTCATCATCTATCTATTGTTTGATTTTTCCATTCCTTGTATATATGCTTGTCCTCCTCCAACTCATTCAGAACTGCACTCCTGGCTCCCGCTACAGTCTGTATTTGCTGGATTGAATGACAATTAGCATTATATTCCTATTTCATAATAAAAACCAAATGAACAAGAATGAGTAGTGAAAATTTGTATAGTACATGTATATCAAATTTCTATCTTGAAAAAGGAGTATGCCCAAACGAACCATCTTATATGATCTTAAACTAACACATCTAGTACTAACAGGAGTCTACATAACATTAATGATAAGTTGAATATGATAATTGTCACATAAACTAATGGTGCTACAAAGTTTTTTGTACTGATCATGCATGGTTTAAAGTCTTTGTATTTTCCATAACAGAAGTAAGTGATTGAAAGTATGGGCATCTGCTAAATGAATGGCACATAATTTGAAAGAAAACCAAATGGTTATGGGACTATGAAATGAAGGTAGAACCGTTAAGTCACTAGAGATGTCAAATAGGCAAGGCATTATGGCTTTTGAGTTCAAAACACTAAAAAGGAACGAGAAAAGAAAAGGTCCATCTTGAGTCAAATAGCACAAATGAAAACACACATATATGAGAATCCATCTCATAATGATGTACAATTGACTTGAAAAAATGGGGAAAAAACATAATATTCTTATGTCCAGTTAATTTTTGATTAATTGGCGCAATTTAACTTTAACCTTTTATCTTGTTATACAATTTAACAATAACATTTCAAATTTGATAATTCTAATCTCAACTCTTTAGTGCATGCTTATCTTTTTAACTTAAATAGACCATAATGCACTCAAGTTCTAATTAAGTTAAAAATTAGTATATAATAAATAAATAAATAAATAGAACTCACAAATCTTAAATTTTCGTCATTGTTTATGAAACACCATCAAATCTCATGTTATGACGGCAAAAAATATCTTACTCGCCCTAATGGATAAGGCATTGAATAGAACAATATTTTTCATTCTACAAACTTGCAAAAACACTATAATAAATGGACCGATAGACTGATTGAAAAGTCAATTTGCACCACCATGACTTGTACATCGATCTGGTTTGCCCTTTCCCACATTAGGCGAATCTTGACAAATTGACCTTAGTATTATCCTTAAATTCTCATGAGTTGATTTTTTTCTAATACAATCGGATTATTTTTTTATTTATTTCTTAGTTGATTTAGAATTTGAGTGTTTGATTATACTTTTATATGTTAAAAAGATTAGATTGCGGAATAAGTGAGATTTAAAGTTAAAACTGTTAGTTAAAATAAGGTAATAAAGTACGATAAATTGAAGGGGAATGTTGGTTAAAGAATGCCAAATTTTCATCTTGTTTCTTCCGAATTTTCTATGGAGTTAGATCAAAAAATCAATAGAAAACAGAAGCCCAACCTATCCCATAGAAATCACCTTGTTTCCTCCCCATTTATATTCGGACTGACCTTTAAAGTGTCTTCCTAGCAAAAACTAGTCCATAGAGTAGCACGGCTGAACAAGTGCGCACCCATTTTGAGCGTGAAATACCTCAGGAGGGGTAACAATGGTAGTGTTTGCATCCGCTGCCAGGTCACTCAGTCAGCACTGCCGGAATGCCTCAAACCTTTCCGAGTCAACTCAGCTGCTCTTCGGGCACGTCAATATTCCCCATTCACATGCATTCCGGTTCCAGAGCATTCGAACCCTTCTCTTGGAATCCGCCTCTGAGTCTGTTAAACTGCAGAAATTCACCGATTCTGATTCTGGTATAGGTTTCACCTTCTACTTTTAGTATTTAATTTAGAGTCTTGCAATCCCCTGCTGAGTAGGTATATGACGCTTTGTGCGTTTGGTTTGATTTTGAATTTTTGATCAATCCTTCGCCCCTGTGTGCTTTTGTTTTGATTTTTAATTTCTGATTAATATTTTAATCGAATGGATGGAGTCGATATAGGCTGATTATGTTCTCACTGCTACTTTTTTGGGTTTAAAACGTTGTAGTTAAGCTGTATGTCCTCTATTTTTCTAAAACCATATAATGATAATCTACTTCTAAAAGTTTTCTTTCGAGTTTCTTGAAAATATATAAACTGAAAGGAAAAAGAAGAGTATGCTGCAGTAGCTTGCTCCTACCGCTGTTAGTACTGCCGCCAATGCCAGAAAGGAAAGACATCCTGAATTATGCTTCAATGAGAATCAACATTTAAATGCTTGTAGCCTGAAAGAGACTTTAATTTCCAGGAATTTTTGAGGTTAGTCTGGATAGACCAACAATGAAAAATGCTATTGGGAAGGATATGCTCCGGGGATTGCGATATACCTTTGAGACTGTAGATAAAGACCCTTCAGCCAAGGTTTTGATGATATGCAGTTCAGTACCCAAAGTTTTCTGTGCTGGTGCTGATCTGAAGGTAGAAAATCTTTGCTTTTTGAAATAATTCAATTGCATAATGAGTAGACATCATGAGATATACTATTGTATATGAATTTTTTGAAAAAATAAAAGTCTGTAGAAGGCAGAAAGAAGGAATAAGCAGAACTATAATTCATTGTCAAATTGTATTGCTATGTGATACTTAACAATTTTTCTATAGAGCCAACGCGGGCTCTATTACGGAGTCGGTGTACTTATCACTTTTCCCTCAAATCAATTGTTGTCATGTAAGCAAGCGGGCTCTGTGCGTTGGCTCCATAGAGAATTGAGTGATACTTCGGTAATATAACTGTACTAGAAAGCGTTGTTACACTTGACATATTTTGGCGATCTATTAAATTTTACTTTTCCTTAGAGAAACCTCATTCTTTTCCTTGAGCTTTGAGAACTAATAGCAAGTGAGGTGCATCAAGGTCTGGATGTGAGCATAACTGGAGTGAGTTATCCTGCTTTTAGATAAATAAATAAGTTATATGAGAGTTTGCTGCAGCCACATTAGGTGAAATGAAAGATTTCTTTTGCAACTGTAGGAGGTACGTTTTTTAGCCCATGGTACTTAAGTTCATGAGGTTCTTTTATCTGGTAATTGAATCTTATTAGTTGTTCCTTCTGTATCAGTATTAGTAATGCATGTGTCGAGTTATATATTTTCCTAACCTTTTTGGCTTTTCCTAACGCAGTATCCATGTTGGTACAATAAAAATCACTCAGTGTACATGGGATTCATGTAGAGTGAAGCTCATCTAAGTGAACTACTCAAGTATAAAATTGTCCATTTCTGGTGTTGGATTTTTAGGAAAGGAATACGATGAGTCCATGTGAAGTACGTGATTTCGTAAATACTCTGCGTTCCACATTTTCCTATTTGGAGGTCTGTTCTCATCTTTGTGATCTTGAGTTGATAATCCGATCTTTGTTCTTTTTATTAATTTTTTAACTACAGTATAGTTCATGATGTTCAGCTACTTCGTATCCCTACAATAGCTGTCATTGAAGGTGCAGCATTGGGAGGTGGGCTAGAAATGGCATTGTCTTGTGATCTTCGCATATGTGGTCAGTTAATATTTCCCTACTCAGAGTGTAAAGTGATTGTCGTTTTATGCATATTTTGAACTTTTGAGTGTTCCATGATAAATGGCCCAGGGGAAGATGCAATTTTGGGATTGCCAGAGGCAGGACTTGCTATAATACCTGGGTATCTCTTATATTCTGTGACATTGACTCCATAATGTGTATCATTTAATTGCAATGTGAATTATATAATAAAATATCTAATAAGTGCATAGTTTGATACACATTACTTCTGGAATTCCAGCTCACAGTATAATGAAAATGTTTTAGCTTATTGTTCTTTATACTTCAGTAAGATTCTAAGATCCCCAGTAAACATGCCATAAAAATCCTATTTTCCACTCCCTGATGTATGATCCATGTCTTCTCTTGTTTTGTTTCTTATTTTACATTATCCACTGGGGCATAAGTTACAACCAATGGAGAACAGCCACATGCTCACTATCTGGCATTCATGGATATCCTTGGAACTATCCATCTAAAATTTCCTTCATTTAGTACTCTGACTGTAAAAAGAATCCTTTGCAGTTGTCTCATTAATAAATAATCTTTGCCTTTTCTCAGGGCAGGGGGGACACAGCGGCTTCCTAGATTGGTTGGAAAATCAACTGCAAAAGAGCTGATATTTACCGGTCGGAAGGTTGGCGGCAGGGATTCTTTCTCCATTGGTATTTCTTATTGGAATAATACCATTTTAACTTTATCTTATTTCCAATGAAATGTTAAAGATGATAAGTCTGTTCTCCACCCATAATCCCCTCTTCTCATTCATGCAAAAAGAAAATGCACTTAATTGCGCTGCAGGACTTGTGAATTACTGTGTCCCTGCTGGTGAAGCTCAAACAAAAGCTCTTGAGGTAGCTCGGAGTATAAATCTGAAGGTCAGTAATCTAACTGTTATTGGAATTCACCCGGTATAGAATAAAGCATTCATCTGCAAACCGTTGTTAACTTGACTCTTGAATTAATTGAAGTTGGACAAAGGATAATGTGAATCACCTAGAAGCCTAAAAGTCAACACAAAAGATATTCAGCCATACTGCCAAGATCGGAAGAGCGTCGTGTAGACTAAGTTTCAATTCATTTTGAACAGCATATATTAAAGTAGATAAATCTCTAGCACGTGATTGGGAAATTATAAATCTTTGCTCTCTCTCTCTCTCTCTCTCTCTCTCTCTCTCTCTCTCTCGCGTGTGGATCTGCATAATCTTGATCTGAGTTTATTTTTTTCCCCCCAATTTTTTATAAAATGAAAGTAAGACTTGTATCAGCACCAGACAGTTATATCCTTGCGTGGCAGACATAGCTTCCATGTGTAGAATTCTTAAGGATATTCAATTCAGATTTTGTGTCCTTGCAGAGAATACTGGTTCAGAGCATTCAAGAGTCCTAATAATGGATTTAAAGCCTGTTGGCATCCATAATATATGATGAGCAATCTTTTTTATTATTATTACTGGTTACCTGATAATCTCTATGCCTCATGGGAATGTTCTACGACTACGTTATAGATATGGTGATGGTAACTGAACAAGATGGACCTAACAAAGACTGATCACGACTTTCCCTTTGCTTTGACATTAAGGATGTCTTCACAGGTAACATTTTAGGGGGTAAATCAGCAGACATTTTAGTTTATTTGCAGAATTATGAAGATGAAAGTATCTGTTTGGTGTAGCTTGTTCGAGAATGTGTGCTGGGACAGGATAGAGAAACTTCTCATAGAAAATATGTGGTTAGAAGTTAAATTAGGCTTGCTTTAGCACTTCAGTCAAATTTAAGCTGAAGTGAACCAGTAGTCCGGCAGTAATTTCATTGCAGCCTGAGAAGCATGTGTAATAAAATCATTAAGCTGAGAATTCAGTTCAGGAGAACTAAGAGTGGCTGAGCAGATATAAGGAAATAGGGATATTGTTAACGATCCTAAGCAGGATCTCCTTGTGACCAATGCAATCTTATAGCACAGAAGGATCCTGATATTTAGTGAGTTACACCATTGAGAGTGGGTAGCAACTTATTCACTGAGAGATTATCTGGTTATAGTGAGTACACACATTGTCTTTCTATGTGAGTGTTTACAAGTATTGACAACAGAATTAGCATTTAAGTGCTAGACATATTAGCAAAAATTGTTTTTGAGTTTCAACCAAGTTTCATGGGAGGAAATATTGGCTGTGAGCAATGACGCAGCTGTGCAACAATGCAGTTGCTCCATGCTTGAACACAGAGCTAAATCGTTTAACTTTGGAATGGAAGTTCAGCGTGGGATTCATTTCTGGTTTTTATTCAGTCCCTTCTGATGGATGTGGAGGAGATACGTCTAACTATCCCTTAAAGTTGGAGAGCTGAGGGTTTCCATAGTTTAAGTTCTGCCCTTGAAAAGTTTGAATGAGATTTGAGATGGTTCTTAGTGAAATGAGACATGAAACTTGTTTTCTGCTAGTATTCCTGGGGTTACCATGACCGTTGAGGAGTGGCTGACCAGAGAAAAATATATTGGCATGAACATTTAAGTGAATAGCAAACTAGCTACAATACCATATGGGTTAATTGCACATATTGTCCCCAACCTTTGGAGTTAGAATCGTCTAGGTCCCTAACCTTTTTTTTAGCGCGCTGGGTCCTCAACCTTTCATAAATACGCAAAAAAGGTTCCTCCTAACGGAATCCATGCAAAATTCCGTTAAATGGTTAAAGAAATTATCTTTATACCCTTATCCTTTAAATTAAAAAAAAAAAGAATTTAAAAAATAAAAAAATATAAAAATAAAAAAGGAAAAAAAAACCCACCCCACCCAACCCCTCTCCACCAGCAATCAATTTGGCTGCTGGAAATGACAACATTCTGTTGGCCAATTGCTACCATTTCTGGCCGCTGAAAGGGGGGAGCCTCCCCCCTTCGTCTACCGGAAATGATAGAGAAAGGGGGGCTCCCCCTCCCCAAAACACAATTTCTGCCCGGAAATGGCAGTGAGTGGAGGGACCCCACCCCACCCCACAATTCTCTGTTGGAAATGGCATTGAATGGGGGAGAGACCATCCCCCCAAAAAAAAATCATTTTGCTATTTCTGGGCAGAAAATAGAGGAGACTCCCCCTCTCCCCCCTAATTCACTGCCGTTTCCGGCAGACGAATGGGGAAGGCTCTCCCCCTTTCAGCTGTTGGAAATGGCAGTCATAATGCTGCCATTTCCAACAGCCAAATTGGTTGCCGGTGGGGTGGGGGGATTCGGTGGGGTGGGTGGGGGGATTCGGTGGGGGTTATGTTTTTTCCTTTTTTATTTTTATATTTTTCTAATTTAAAGGATAAGTTTATAAAGGTAATTTCTTTAATCATTTAACAGAAGTTGGATGGATTCTATTATGAGAGACCTTTTGTGCATATTTATGAAAGGTTGAGGCTCAGCGCGCTAAAAAAAGTTAGGGACCAGGCGATTCTAACTCTAAAGATTGGGGACAATATGTGAAATTAACCTATACTATATACATCAATCATTTATATGTTGATGTGTGAATTCTAATACACGCACATCACGTAGCGACTCTTCCCCATAATTATTCAATAACTAGAGATATCTATCTACACCAATATTATGTGCACTGGCGGAGCCAGTTGAGGACTAGTGCAGTCAGTTGACCACACTAGATTTTGGGGAAAAAATTTTAAGTTATGAAAGATTGTGAGTCACCTGAAAATGTACAGAGGAGCATTCGGTTGATTTGTTTGAAAGGGAAATGCCGCAGGAATCAGGGAAGAAGATGAAAGGCACTGAAATTACAATATCGCCCTTACTTTTACTTTCATGGGCGGGTGGTAAAATAGGTTGACTGTTTGGCTTAGCACAACTATTTTAACTTTAAAGGACAATATTTTAATTTTTCTTGAAATTCTTGTTTAAATGTTTTTTGTCCTTTTTTTTTTTTTAAAAAAAAGTTATTTTAAGCTAACTAGTGGATTACTAAAATAATTAAAAGAAAAAACATTATTTATCCCATTGTATATTAGTTCCCTTAATCTACTTGCATAGTCAACTTTATATGAAAAATTTTAATGTTAATTCAACTTGCCCCAACCAAATCAAATTCTAAATTTCTCTTAATTCGTTTTACTTTCTCACTTTTGACTTCAAAATTTTAAAATGATTGTCCTCCTATTTTCAGCTATTAATCTAGTCACCACAATGTCCAAATCAAGCCAAGTTGCGGTGCTAGTCACTAAAATACAACTAATTATATTACAGTTTAGAAATTCTACCAACACGTAGCAACATTGCAATGGTGACCAACAGCACTCACAGAAAATCTTAGCTACGCCCATGATTACGTGCTCATCTTTGTAGATTAATTTGATGCTATTGTAAATTGAAAACATTACTCTACTGTTAATTTTGGTTTTGATTCGTTGAAGTTAGTTATTATTTAAAGCCAATATCTTGCTTGTAGACCACCCACAAATTTCTCATTGCAGGGACCACTAGCAATAAGAATGGCAAAACGAGCCATCGACGGTGGATGTGAAGGAAATATGTTATCAGCTTTGGCTCTGGAGGAAGATTGCTATGAACAGCTCTTGTACACGAAAGATCGCTTGGAAGGCCTTGCCGCATTCGCCGAGAGACGACAGCCAAAGTACATTGGCGAGTAAAAGCTCTACTCTAAAAATGTTTATGGTACTGAATATAAGGGGTGTTCCCATCATAGTACAGTATACATTTCTTTTAATGATTGGTAATCTATCTTTTTAGCTATTCATGAATAATAAAGGATGAAAAGAACACATACATAAATACTCGACAAATGCAGAATGATTAAGACAAAAGATTAATTAACATGCACCGCATGTTAATTAGTGCACTAAACACCCGAAAGTACAAGAAAATCTCTACGTACGAGCACATTTAATGTTACCACAAACATTAACCATCGTTTTATCCAACTGAAGTACTTGAAATTAAGCTACAGAGACAACAAAACAAGCATCGTTTTTCAGAACTTCAATTCTCTCCCTCCCTCCTCAAGTGTCCTGGCTCCCCTTGATGGTATGCTCCACCCTATCCTTCACATCATAAGCAGTGTGAGAAAGCTTTTCTCGGGCCCAGTTGAGCTCGTCAGCCCCGATCGGGTGTTTCCCGGTGGTGTATCTGTACATCCAGTAGAACACAAAAGCGGCCGTGGCGCCGAACCCACCGGAGGCCAAGAAGCCTGCGCATATGAGAAACAGGGTTATGGCGGCGGGGATGAGAATCGGGCTGAAGATTACCAGCAAAGGGGTGGCCAACACCAGGCCGATGACAGTGGCGGCCAGAGTGAGGCTGGAGAGGACCATGAGGGAGCCACCGACGGTGACGGCAGTGGTTGTCTTCGCCACCTGATGAGAGAGATGCTGGTGGTGGTGAGGCTGCTGGCGGCCGTAATACGTTTGGGTGGCCATTGATGGAAATGGATCAAGGGGAAATGGATTTCTTTTCTTTTCTTTGTATGTGAGAAATAGAGGGGATGAGAAAGGGGAAGGGATATATAGAGAAATGGTGAAATGCATGGAAAAGAGGATAAATGTGTAACGTGTTGGATGTTAGTACAGATGGTTGCTGCATGACACCGAGGGGTTTTGTTGCTTGACACGTATCATTTCTTTCTCTTTGGAGCCCAAATCCCTACTCAATTCAAACTTTTTCATATTTGTTTATTTATTATTATTGATGATCTTTGGGCTTGTCTAAACCCAACATGAGCATGATTTACACCAGCCCACACTTGAAAATGGAGTTTGAAAATAATGTTAACCAGCATAGTGTCTCAAGAGAAACGATATATGTACGTACATATAAGATGAATAAAATTTACACACACATCTATTTTATTTACTTAAATATTTTTTGTCCCTTCTTTTTCTTGTGCATACAAATTTTGTACACATTGTATGTACAAATAGCACTTTATCTTGTCAAGAGTTAAGCTATACGAAAACAAAATTTGACATAACAAAACGTTTGATAAAGTTTTTCTTATATGTTACGTTATTGCTAAATCAAAGATAATCACATAAGACACGTATTTTTGTGTCAAAGTTTGTTTATTCAAATAGAATTATTTGGGGTTTAAACTTGCAACTCAGCTAGCGACTTATTGAGACAACATCAAAATGGAAGACGGGCGTGGTAGTTGGGGTTGTTTCAATGGCTGATGCTATATCTACTTTTTTAGATGTGTCTTTACTCTTTAGTACCATTTCCTACCAGAGATTGTAAGTTGTACCAGGTAGTGATAAGTAGATATATGTGGTAGTGAAGGTGATGGCTCAATATAAATTGGTGGTACAAGGATTCTTGATAAAAATATCTCAAACCTTATGTCTGGCACAAATATGATTGGAGATTCTTGGATAACTTATAGGTTGTCTTGTTGTGAGACAACCGGCACGTGAATTGTCAAATGATCTCCCATCATGTCATGTGTGTGTCTGGTGGAATAATGTCTTCATTCGCCCCTCCTGATCCTATTTATTTTAGACTTGCTTGCTATCTAATTTATATACACACACATATCATATATATATATTTATATGTATATATTGTTATAGTTCATTTTAATTATTATTATATATTCTTTCGGACTTGAGTATGGGGCTTACGAGCTTATTCCTTTTAATTTTCATTTTAAACCCGAAATTATCATATCATTTATATATATCTGTTTGGCTTGATGTACATATTTCCTTGGTGACAACTCAACAGAATTAGAGATATCAAGCAGACAACTAGCATCAATTATGCCAAAAATCAATGGGAACATTACGCTGAAACTGCGTATCCTTCACTTGGGTTGGGCCCTAACATTAATTATTGACTTCTATTATTGATAAATTATCTTCAAATTCGATTTTTTTTTAAATATTACAAATGGCTATATGTGAAGGGGAATCAAATCCTAATTTTTAGTGTGAGAAGCCCACATAAATATCAATAGATGACGCGGGTCTTAGCATTATCTCAAATGTTGAACCTTATTTTTAACAATAGAAAAGAGGGGATGTTTTAACCTTCGCATATCGTGTAAAAATAAATAGATAATATCTAAAAAAGGATAAAAATGTCTTAAATATCAATTGCATATGTTACATGTCTAGTATCAAATATGATCACTATATCATCTATTCTAACTCAAACTTAAAATTATTCAATTCAATGCTTAACTTTTTTACTCAGATTAAAAATTTTATTTTATGCACACAAGTAAAAAAGGGCATGTCAAGCTATGCTTGGACACACCCCATTTTGGCAAAAAAGTATTTTTTTTTAGCTATATAAGTATTTGCCTAAAAAAAATTAATATACAAATTAGTATTAATCTATATTTTCGATACCCGATACCAACAGTTGGCTCCGCCCTTACTTATAAGGGGAGAATTCCACTTGTATGGTGAGACGCACCTC
The DNA here is from genome assembly GCA_963692815.1 of Nyctanthes arbor-tristis. Taxonomy (NCBI): domain Eukaryota; kingdom Viridiplantae; phylum Streptophyta; class Magnoliopsida; order Lamiales; family Oleaceae; genus Nyctanthes; species Nyctanthes arbor-tristis. The sequence continues at coordinate 54,270 of CAVNYN010288860.1, read as the reverse complement.
TTGTGAGAGGTGTTAAGGTGTTTTGATATACTAAATAACAGACTCATTGCTAGACTTTTATGACGAGAATTTTTTTTAAGCACTTATGTTGTGAGTTGGAATACTTGAAAATGTAAAACAAGAAACAAAAGACAGAATAAGAGAAGTGCCCTTATGGCACCCATGTGACTATATGTACATGGGCAGATTTAGCCACGGGTTAGCACGCGCTTTGGCTCGTGTTGGCCTGAAAAGGTTTTCAAAAATTACATAGAAAATTTATATTAGCAGTAATTTTTTGTGTTACAGTTTGTATAAATTAAATTTCTTGATCTATGTATGTATGTCATGTGGCTGTATGTATTCATGTGACGTGCATATGTGTAATCACATAGAACATTAGATGTAGTGATAGCAACGGGTCGGGTTCGGGGCGGATCGGGTCTGCCCGCCCCGACCCGTGAAGGATTATACCCGCCTGCCCTGCTCTGTGACCTGCCAAAATTCGGAGCGGATCGATTCAGGGGCTCGCGGGGTGGATCGGGTCAAGATTTCTGACCCGTTTAATATTTTTTAATATATTTTTTATTTTTTTCCTATATTTTTCTTAATTTTTCTATTTATTTTTAATTGTTTTAATTTAAGCGAGGCGGGGCCGTCAACCAGTCTGGGCGAAAAATTTTTGCCCTATTCGGTTCAGAGCTCCACAGGTTCTCAGACGGGTCAGTTTAAATTGTTATTCCTAATTAGATGCAATAAGCGGTAGCTATATGAGTATTAGAAAATTTTTAAAGAAAGAATTGATTGGTGTATTTGAGAATGGCATTAGATGATTGTTTTTCAATTTGTGTGAGCCACACTGTCCTTATTACACATCACATAATCTTTAGGTAGAGCATTTAATAATTTTTAGACCGTCCTCCATTATTTTTGTCGCCATTTCCATGTATAATATATTAGTATTTCATTAAATGAATCATCCAGGTTGAAACTCAATGTTAAACTATACATGCAAAACACCCATAAAACGTTTTTTATTACTTCATTTTTATTGACAAAAAAATTTAGTCACATTTTAATTTAGTTTGAAAATTCACCTCCTCAAGTTGACATAATGTCTTTAAATGGAATCAAATTTAATATCAGCTTACAAGTTTTTCACGTTTAAAGTGGTAAAATTTAAAATGAAATTAATGATGATGATAACATTTCAAAAGATCGTGTTATACTCTTATAATAATTGACATAACATTTGGTAGAATATAATATGCATACTACACGATCTGATTTCGTTACACATAACAATTTACATCACCATTTTTTTTAACGGACAATTTACATCACTTTTAAGTTAGCATTTAACAGATATTATATTTGTCACTTAATTCCATTTCATTTATTGTGTTTTGCGTTGACCTGGCTTCATATCCTATTTTGAATATAACCATTCGACTATCAATTACTAGTCTGTAAACTCTTGTGTTAAATGATATCATTTCCTTAGTTGATTTTTTTCTTTAAAAAGACATTGGAAAGTCCATTTTTGCTCCTCAACCTGTGGTGGTTTTAACTTTTACCGAGGGCAGTAAAACCCGCCACATGTGGGTGATCATTTGAGTTAAAAAGACTTTAAAGACACGTAAACCAACAAAATAATTACGTTTGACATTTTATAAATCATGTTAATTCATAAATTAGTTGCCAAATAGGAAAAATGATCTGATGATCATCTCTATTTATCTTCATAACAGAACTAGATAATTTATATATAGACCAATCAGATAGCTCCAAATTAAAGAGGGTCTACATCTCTTACATAATAACAATGGTACAGCCATTAGGCACCTACCGACCTTGAGATTAATTTAACAATTTTTTAAGCATTCGAATTCGATAGTGCCATTTGTTAGATAATAATGAACATATATTTGGAATTTCACGTGCTAAACATGCAGTCCACTCAATATCCACTCCTGCTCCTCCACGCGCTAATCTAATGTGCATGCGCACTCTCTCTCCTTTTTCTTTCTTTTTTTTTTTATGTTTTTTTATTATTTTTGGGGACTATGATTGCCTAAATTTGTTGATACACATCGGATCTCTTTAGGAGTGCAACAAATGAGATATGTGGTTCATGTAATTACCGTTACTTTAAAATTAATGTGATGTGCTGAAAAATAAAATCTTACTATGTGACAATTTTTTAAACTTTTTATATTCTTCTTTATTCAAATAACATGGTAATTGACACAAAAGATCCCTTATATTTAAACATTATTGTGAAAATGGTCCTACCTTTGTTTTTTTGAGCAATTTCATCATCACCTTCATATTGGGCAATTTCATCATCCTTGATTTTATTTGTATTTAATTTTTTTTCATTTTCATAAGGTTATTTTCATCCATTCACAATTAAAAATTTAAAATTGATTGCAAATAAGGTTCCAAATTAAATAGAAAAAAGTAGTTATTTCTTTCTTTTATGTACTTTTTTTCAGTGTGGTTGAATATGTTTATCGGTTTCGGTTCTCAACATTTGGAATGTAATATTATGTATGATCTCTTTTTAGTCTTAAATGAGTAACATACACACGTGTGGTTTTATTTTTTATTTTCGTCTTTTAGAGGTGTCAGCTTATATAATTAAAATATTTTACAATTTAAATTAATTGAAAAAACAACAAAATGACAAAAATTAGATTTATTGTAAAATTTGATGCCTTGGATTGGAGATGGATTTAACAAATTGTGTAAGATTTGCACAATTTTGGTCCAAATTGTGCAAAAAATGGTGCCTTGAGTTGGAGATGCCCTAATAACGTATAATGTGACAATTATGGGAGGCTTTTCCATTTTTTTTAATATAAATTTGGTCCAGTTTACATACTATAGAAGTAGAGGGCTAGGTAAAAAAGAAAAAGGAAGAAAAGTTTTTAATACCTTCTACTAGAGGGCTGCAAATTTTGGAACAATACAATTTAACTTTATAGTTCCCTGTGTTTTATTGTTATTTTTATGCCCCCAACGTCCATATATATTACTAAAGCATTAAACTTGTCATCATCAATATCTACCATGTCATTGTGCTAAACAACTAAGAAAAGAAGAAGATACAAGTCATGTTGTGACAAGACAAGTAGCATATTCAGAATAAACTGTAAAGATAGCCTTGTTATTGTATATAAATTTTATGTCACACAATTTTATGATTTTTCCATATAATTTTATACATTAGAACATTGTCAAAAAATGTTGTTAATGTGTATACATATTATATATATATACACGTATATGTTAAAACAACTTTGCGTCCTGTAGCACTTGTGCACGATACATTTGTTTTGAAAATTTATAGATTACTGTTAACACCATAAAAGATAATATAATCCTTGTATTTTTTCCTCTTTAACAAGAAAATTTTTTTAATAGATTTTTTCTTCCAATATGTTTTATGAGACGATATTCATTGCGTATGTAGTACGCAAAATAACACGTCTTTTTTAATCACACGGCACAATTTTCTTCTTATTGGATTTTCTCTAAAGTTACTATAAAAATACCTTTCTTTGTAACATATCTTTAAGGAAAGGGTGTAAATTTTAAAAATGTCCATAACTCGTATCCAAGAGCTACAAATCCACGAAAGTTACCCTTTTGTCCATTCTCTTTCTCCTTTATTATTATTGTCTTCTTATTATCTTGTTATGATAAATATAGCAAATATAAGACCGTGTTAAAATTCAGACGTGTGCTCTTCCGATCTAAAAAAAAGAAAAGGAAGGTGAGAAAGATAAAATGTTATTAACACAAACGTTTGTTTTGGACTGAATTACGAGATTTAGTAACGAGTTAAATTCCTTTTCAGTGAATATAGGAATATTACTCCATTTATTTATTGTTGTTATAAAACCTTGAAGTTAATATGCTCCAATATTTATTTACCTTTATTTTGGAGTTCTTGTTTTCTTATCAATTTTAATTTGTATATGCTCAATTATCAGTTACAATCTCTTAATCACATGTTAATTTCATATTTATATTCACAATCAAATCCTATAATTTATTCCCAACAGGTGCTAGTGCATGTTTAAGAAACAAATAATTCTATGTAACACCAATAATACTTGACACTAGTCTAAGTGATATTTAATATGATATTAAATGATAAGTGAAATTAAATAAATAAATAAATTACCTATTTAATTCAACTTATTATTTAATACCACTTTAATATGATATCAAGTGCTAATGGTGTTAAATAGCATTGCTCTTAAGAAATTTATTATGAAAATTAAAGACCAAAAAAGAGGGAATTTCTCAATATATTTTACCATTTTTTTACCCGCTGTCTTTTGCCTGTGTCCACGCGCCAAGAAAATTGTCGCTGAAAGCCAATTTACATCTCATCATAGCGACTTGAGTGTTTGTGATTTCTTCCCTCGTTCTTCTGCAGTTCACTCGGATTATTTATGCTTCATTACTTGGATTTTTTAACTTGATTTTTATTCTTTATTTTGTCATTTTCATGCAGGGCTATTTCACACCACACGTTTATAAATTGTTAAGCTCTCATGATTTTTTTAAGCATGGAACGATAAGCCCTTCTGTTGATTTTAATTATTGTTTCAGTTCAAGACACGATTTTTAGTTTGTACCGGAGGGTGAAGAATCCCAAGAAGTTTTCTTGTTTTCAAGCAAATCGAGGGATTCCCAGAAAATTTTCAAAGGAGCATAAGATGATCAAATGCCTATTTTAATTTGGGATTTCTTATATAACTGACTAGTTTATAATATTATCTTTTATTGGGGCTTGTGGAACTTGGATTAAGATTTAAGGGGTAGTTGAGATTTGAGATTTTTGTACTGTTTAATGGAGCTGAAATTGTTTAGTTCAAAGTCATTATCTGTTGGAACAGAGATGATGCTTTCAAATTCTTTTCTCCACTCCAGGCACTGTGTCAAACTCATTCCCCACTTGTGTTCCTGCAGAGGTATTTCTTTCAAAATTTCCTCTTTTGTTAAGAATCTTTTCCTTAATGATTCAGGAAAAGGAAAAAAAAAAGTACTCATGTTTTCCAGTTAATTAAAGCGCTTTTCTTTGTGTTTCTTCTCTTGCATAACTGCTTCTACTATTTTGGGTTAGAGATGAAAGGACTTCTGTTTATGCATCTCCTTGTTTACTGAATCAGTTTCAAGCATTTCTCCCAAGGCTTCTTATTTAAGAACTTCACAGAATGCTATCAGCTCAGTTAGTCATCAAAATTTTCTAGACTCGTATTCTCACCAGATTGAGGGAACAAATGGTTCTGGTTCGAAGCTGTACTTTAAAGATAAGAGAGTTCTTGATGCAATTGATGATGCATATGATGGAGTCGTTGTAATTCCAGAAAGACTTCCAACTAATCCAAATGTATTTGCATCTATGCTCCGTTCCTCAATCAGCCATTGGAAGATAGAGGTATTTCCTTGTATTTGGTTCACTTTTAGCTCGGTTTATAGCTAAGCAGTTTCTGTCAATTTAAAACAACCTCAATGCAGGGGAAGAAGGGCGTTTGGCTTAAGCTGCCTGTGGAAAAATGCGCACTCGTTCCAATAGCTATACATGTAAATGACCGGCCCTATCCTCGTTTTTACTTTCTTGTGTGTTTTGTGCGCGATAACAATATGATTCATTATCTGTAAGTGAATGTGACATAAAATGTATTTGCCTATTACAGGAAGGATTTCAGTACCACCATGCAGAAAGATCATATGTCATGTTGACATACTGGATACCGGATGGACCTTGCCTGCTTCCTTCTAATGCTTCTCATCAAGTTGGAGTTGGCGGTTTCGTGATCAATGAAAAAAATGAGGTAAATCCAACAGACAAGGTTCTCTGGTTTTCTTTATTTTACCTATTTTTGTGAGGAGTTTTGATTAGAATCTCTTGTTTCCTAACTGGCTGAATCATCATTTTAGCCCACATGATCAGTTGCATTTTGCCTCCTTTCAAGCCTCAGAATCTTCGTATATATAAAATTCTACTGAAAATACTTTCACTATATAGGATGTTTTGTTTTGATGTTTATTTCATTTTACTCATTTATGCTGTCATTCTTAATGCCATACTAACTTAAGAAGTTTATCATAAATTTTAGTATGTTTTTTGAATTTGAAAATCGCATTCTATAAGTTTGATTACTATATTTGTAACCATTCAGGTGCTTGTAGTACAAGAAAAACATAGTTCTCCAGCACTTCTTGGCCTTTGGAAGATACCAACTGGCTTCATTCTTGAGGTAAGTTTTGTCACTTCAAGTGTTGATAGAGTTATCCGAGAATATAGGGGTATCTAATGTTTTTTCCTTGATCAGTCTGAGGAAATATATAAGGGAGCTGTAAGAGAGGTTAAAGAGGAAACTGGGGTTAGATACTAACACTTCTTACATCTTCTCCTACCACTTAAGCGGACACACATTAGATTCTTACTTATGATGGAATTTCCTTTTAATGTTCCAGATTGATACAGAGTTCGTGGAAGTCGTGGCCTTCAGGTAAAACCTTGACTTCTGATTCAAATTACTACAATTTTGTCCTGAGTTTTTTATTCCATTTATTAGTCATACGAAATCCACAAAAGCTATTAATACAATGGATCTTCCTCTGCAGGCATGCTCAGAATGTTTCTTTCGATAAATCAGATTTGTTCTTCGTCAGCATGTTAAGACCTATATCAACTCATATCGTGGTTGATGATCATGAAATTCAAGCAGCCAAGGTAAGTGACCACTAGAATATGAATTCTTCTCTTCTTTATTCCTAATCAATTTCTTCATCTTAGTATATTGGGCTGTGATCTGTTTGCAGTGGATGCCTTTGGACGAGTTTGTGGCACAACCGTTAATCCAAGAGGATAGCATGTTCAAGAAAATAGTTGAGATTTGCATAGCACGACTTGGAAATCGTTATTGTGGGTTGTCTGTCCATCAGTTGGTTTCTAAGTTCGATGGCAGACTCTCCTCATTGTACTTTAACACAGTTGAAGATACTGATTCTAATTGCCAAGCCCAGTGAAAGATATCTCTTCAACTGCTAAAGCTGGTTCGATGTTTACTGCACATACAAATATTCTTATGCATAACACATATCTTGCTCATCCTTGTTAAACTAACGGGGTTAAGAAGCTGCTCGGGGCTGAAAAAAATGGCTGTATAACTCCAATTTGCTCTTCCTTTTCTTATTTTACCAACTTTTTGGGTGTCTGAATATGTAACCAATCCATCTTACTATGGATCCATTGTAATATTGGAAACATTAACTAATGCTTTGTATATATCTTGTAATATTTGAATGTTCATATATCATATGTTGTGTGTATATATTTTACCTATCTTTGCATTTGAATGATTTCTTATTTAAAGCTCCTTTTGTCCCTTTTGTGTGCCAATGTGAGGAGAAGTATCAAAACTCTATCAGTTACGAGCATTCTGCGCCAAGCGAGAGAGTGTTGTGTAAAGCTACAATGTAATAAAAAGTCAGTGCAAGCCTTCACTTCTGTATATTTTGGGCGAATTCTCATTTGTAGACACATTACGAAATAAGTTGTTCTTTCTTTTCTTCATTCATTGACGTCTTCAGTTTTATTCTTATTTAGTTCTCTTAGTTTGATTAAACCTTCACAATTTGAATCAAACGCCTCCAATAAATCCCGAGAGGTAAATTTCGTACAGAGAGTATTCTCTAGCTGTGCTTATTTTGTCATTGAGCCCCAGAGAGCTTTTATAATTTTATCTTAAAAGCAGAGTTGCTACCCATTTGGTAGGATATGAGGATGATCTCCGGATTTGTTCTCTTCGTTTTGAAAATGCCATTGGGATAATAGTGATACTGAAGGGTAGATTAATGGTGGTGGTTCAAAGGAGATCTTGAGGTGGATGATATACAGGGAAATGATATATTTGTGACATCTGACACCATAAATGAGTCAAATGCATGCGTAGTGTATACATAGGCACGCCACATCAGTCCTACTGTCTATATTAACTTGCTGCCAACTAATGTGACATTCTCAAGTACACGCAAGCCAGATGCACACCACACATATAATGGTGTCATACATTTGCGATTATCTCGTTTCCCTAATATATATTTTTTCCTTTTCTTTTCTTTTCTTTTCTTTCCTTTTTGGGTGGTTCCTGTATCTTTTATATAGTTTTAATCTTCTTTCATTTCAACAAAAGTCAATGGACAATGGTGGTATAGCAGTGGTATTTGGGTATTTTTTAGGGAAACTGATAGATCCCGGAATGTGGAGTCACATATGAGTTGACATTACGTGATTAACAGTCTGACTTTAAATTTAGAGCACTATCTATTTCAATTTTCAATAGCAGGATTCGTGGTTTTTGTCTAAAATGAACTTCCCATACTACTAACAGTGTGTTTGGTAAAGATTTAAAAATAGAGTTGTTTATAAATAGATTTAAAATTCAAATTTTGTATAGGTGGCACAATGTAATCGTGTCATGTGGAGTTAATAATTAGAATGATGTAATCGTGTCATATAGTGGCTTAATAGTGTATTATCGTGTGTCTAAAATTTAAAATTTAAATTGATTGATAAATCGAGAGAAATTATAAATAGTTACCAAATAATAAATACCGCTAACATTTTAAAGGTTAGAGGCTGGTCATGCCTAGAAATCGAAAGCCGGGTACTTAAAATATAAAAACTACAAATGTTAGGAGTCCAGCTGCTAATATTTGTTGTATTTGGACACGGGTTGGTCATCGTCTATGGACAGGGTTCCCCCACCATTTCTTTGCTCACCCCCACAAAAATCTCTCTAGCTTCTCTGTTCTTAAGCTGGCACCACCTCTCGATTAATCTCTATCATTTCCTGTTCATTATTCTGTAGTTTCTCTCTATCAGACCCATGTATTTCTCTGAATTTAACAGTATATTCACGACACTGATGACTGACCCACAGTGAATAAACCTCACTTCACCTTTTAGGGTTACTGGGTCATCTGTGTGGCCCCAGCCATTGTTTTCCCTTCTTGATTCAATCTCCTTTTCCATAATTTTCAGTCCAGATCTGGGTTTTATCTCTGAAATTCGGTTATTCAATATTTAGTGATTAAGCACTTCTTATTCAGCTGACAAATTCCCCCCTCCCTTTTCAAATTGGTTTTCTGTTTTTCTGTACTAGATACTGGCTGGAGCTTATGGAAATGTTCATATGAAACCGTATCTACACAGATAAGTTTAGGTTGGATTTTTTTATTGTGGGGTGGGTGACAAAATACAATGTGTTTGTTTCCAATTCCATCGAGCTTTGGTGGTTCGCCGAGGGAGCAGAGCAACGAGGACAAAAACTCTGCTTTATTATACCTAAATATATATGATCTCACTCCTTTAAACAACTATCTTTATTGGTTCGGTCTTGGAATCTTCCATTCGGGAATTGAAGGTAAAAACTGGACTTCCCCTTCACTTCAATTGTTAAATGCCGTTTACTTGTTCTCTTCTGTCGAAATTATAGCATTGCGCCCTTTTGTATATTGTTTCCCGTGGCTTTAACAGATTAATGTGGTTGGTCAGTGGTGACTGTGGTATAATTGTTATCAAACGTTAAATGTTAGTAACACATCATGGTTATAATGCGTTTTGCAGAAGTTCTACTTTGATGGATAAAGTTGAAAATTTTAGTAAAACTTTTTTGCGTAATTTTAATATGGGGCACTGGCCAATAGCTTTTAAATTTCCCCTAGAAGTTATATGTATATCTAATTCTGCTTTGTAGTTCGTACTGATTACTTCAAATGACAGATACAAATTGTGTTTTTCATGTGCTATTTGTTATGATCGCAATTACAACTATCTGCGGGGAATATGGAATTGCGTCATGGTATTACCTGCAGCTTAGTTTGAGTAGCACTGAAAGTTTAGAGTTACTGACATCAAGCTTTTTTCAACTGTGCCAAAGGCTAAAGGTGCATTGGCAGTGGCACTGTTTCAGGCTATCCTACATCCATAAGAAGATAAAATGCGTTTAAATCCTTACCTTGTACAATTGGAGTATTTTGAGTTGAGATTTTGTGAAACTTACAACTATACACTTATTTTTCTGGACGGTTCAACCGATGGCTACGAAAATTATAGTTTATAATTAAACCGTCCAAACATGCTTAAGTCTTATTCCCCTATTGGGATCAGCTTAACCAAATCGCATTTGCCATACTGTTCTCTACATCTATAAAATGATCCAATGAAATTGAATGCCTTTTAAGATCATCTTTATATCAATTTCTTGATCTTTTTCTTCTTCCTTTCTTTTTAGAGCTCGTATGAAATCAGATAAAATGCGACCACGTCATGTCAGGTTCCTACCACCTAGGTTTTGATTCCCAAATTTCCTCCATGATAACATGATCACTTGTATTTTATATATTTATATATATATAAATATATATATTATTTGTTGTTTACTTATTTGTTTCTAGTATCGTTACACATCCATTTTAACAGTTCATTTATGCTTTATTGTTTTGTAGCTTAAGGGCCTAATATCTAGTACCAGAAATCAAACCTGTTAAATAAGAACTTACTTTTTAGATCTATAAGTATAACGTAGAATTCTTAAGGTTTCAACTCATCCTATGCATCACATCCTCTTCAAACCCTCCTTAATAGTTGAACTAAATACCTAGCAAAATTACTTCCCATAAGTCCATCACAGGTTGATCCTCCATTGTGATTTTCCATGTTTAAAAGGTTGAATAGGATGCTGAGGTGTTTTCGCGGAAGCCTCATTGTCCAAAAAAATATTAAGAACAAATGAAGCTCAAAATGAATTCATAATTAATCATTAAAAATTCTTCAACTTTCATAATAAAACAATTTAAAGTGCCAAAAAAAAAAATGTATCTATAAAGTGATCCCAACTTTACCAGACTTTTTAACGATTTAGTTAGCAGTGGAGTATTTCCTAAATTATTTGCTTATTTATTTTTGCGGGTGATGGGTACACCTAAAGCACAGTAAACACATTTGGAGGAGCACAATGAACCCTCTTCACGAGCCGCAAACGGTGAGGTGTATGCTTTAAAAGATGCCTAATTATCAATGCATTGATGCGTTTTTGGCTTCTCTCACTTAGAGTCAGGTTTTACCATGGTAACATAGCTTCCACACACACACACACACATATATATATATTCTCTTGTTATTCTTTTTCACTGGAATAGTTGTCAATACATAGTTCCTTAATTTTTCATGGTATTGGATTGTTATCTTATGTATGACCTCTAAATAGATGATATTGTTAGATATATTATACCTATTCATGATTGTTTTGGTAAAGTACATGGTATGGAGTATGGCTTTGGAGCCCATGAGTATCCAACCAGTGGAGTGTTTGAGGTTGAACCAAGAAGTTGCCCTGGTTTTACTTTTAGACGCTCAGTCCTTTTAGGAAGAACTAACATGTCTCGCTCAGAGTTCCGATCATTTATGGAGCAAATTTCCAGCAAATATCATGGGGACACATACCATCTTATTGCCAAGAATTGCAATCATTTTACTGAAGAAGTATGTCTGCGTTTAACTGGAAAGTCTACCCCTGGATGGGTGAATCGGCTGGCACGTGTAGGTGAGCATGAAAACGTTTCCTGCAAGGCAGCACTCCCTACTATAAATAGTTGAAGAAAATGGTTTGAAGTCATATAATTCTGGCATGAAAAAAATAGTTTCCTGGATAAACGTAAACATGGACTTTATCTGGCATGAACTTTTGTATTCGTCATATTGTTTTAAGGTAAAAGATATTATATGAGAGAGATGTGATGTTCCGAAGCCTTAGACATGGACTTTCTCGGAAGTTTTGTTAAAAAACTTCCCACCATTGTTTCACGCATGGATACAATGTGGATTTGATGCATGGGTGGGAAGTTTTTTAACAAAACTTCTGGGAAGTTTTTGAAAATTTTCCGTTGCTGCAAATCTTTAGACCAGATCTTGTGTAAAAGTCCACTGTCACTAAAGGAATAGGAGACTAACAAATGAAATAATTATTATCTACATGGGAGCAGTTTTTCGTGATCTATGTTATTATGTGTTTCTTTCCTCTGTTCCATCTTATATTTCTCAAATTTGAACATTCAGGCTCTTTCTGCAACTGTTTGCTGCCTGAGAATATTCATGCAACAACAGTGAGGCATTTGCCTGATCATCCCACGTATTCAGGCAAGTTTCCTGAACTTCTTTTTTATTTTGAATTATCCAAATTATCAGTTGCTATCAATGGAAGAATAGAAGGATTCAAAACCCTACCATATGTTTATTTGAGTTGTGTACCAGAAGACACACGGTAATTATCTATTAATATGTTGGTGAAATAGACAATCTATGGTTATAAGGTTCCAGATTAGACTGCCCGTCATGACTGTCAATTTTATCAATGACCATAAAATTTTTCAATTGTTCTGCTTGAAGTGTACAAGTTGCACAAGTTCTCTATCCTTCCATACTCATGTCTTGTTAAAATTTTTTATGGCTGTTAACTGATTCATGGAGTAATTTACCACATCATAATTTGTTATTAAACTTTGGATCATAACTAGTGAATAGCCTTTAATTTCTCGTTTCAGCGGTTAGTAACATATATAGTCATATCTAGAAATTTCCTAGTCCCATGATAACATGAAATCCTATCCTTCTGAAATCGTACTTGACCTCCTTTTATGAAAACAGAAGATGGAGCGGATTCTGGCGCATCATCTTTAACAGCAGATAGTGAAGAGGAGGATATTGATCATCATCTGCTGACAACAGCAAATAGTGATGTGGCCTTTTTAAAAGAAAAACCATTGAGGCTAGCAAAAGAGATGCTTTGACTTCTATCCAATCAAATTCATTTAATTCTTATATTGAGCGTGTGTTGTTGTGGTGTACCATGTAAATCTTCATCTCTACGTGCTAGAAACATGTTTGAATACACTCTGGTATTTGTTTCTTCTCATGGTGATCAAATGTAAAATTCATGTTTCCTTCTCTTTTTTCATATTTTTATTGTTCTAAAGTTGGGTTTTGGATAGGTAGCATGGATTTGCTGGTTAGTTCTTGTGCAAATTTATGTTGGAAATGTGTGAATATATTTCGAAATGCCAAAAGTTCAATGAGATTTTCGATTTCAGTTTTTTTTTTTTTTCTATTTACCTCCGTATCACTAAGAATTTTGTACTTGGAACTTCACTTCATGGGATGCTTGGTGTCTTGGGCTTTGAGAAAATAATTTTGGAAACTAATTATATCTTGTATCCGACCAATGAGGTTTTTCTTTACTGGCAAAGAGGAGGCCCTGTGATGCTTGAAATCTCAAGTTTGGAGTCTTCCCAAATATATGAGTTTGTGTGGGTTCGGCCAATTATGTTGATTTATTATTTGGTTGTTTATTGATAGATTATATAGATATAATGCTAATGATTATAGTATATATTTAAAAAAAAACCTATATCCCCTTCTAAAAAAAATTATAATTGGTCTTCGTTTGATTAATAATTATTTTTTGAGTTCTTTTAACATGCGGCAGAACTTGGCGGATTAAAGTTCTTGGAAAGATCAAAAAAATCTTAGGTTGACTTTATGTGTTGGTGAGGTATTAATAACAGTCGTTGATAGGTGGCACATGTTATTAGAAATAAAGATACAATTACTATTTCAATTATAACTCAAACTAATTTTAATAAATTATCAGATGTATGACATTATATGGTGTTATGCATTTGATACTAAATCATTTTCAATAACTAATTATAATTGATTACTAGATATATGACGCTATATGGCCATGCGACGTGTATTCATAGAGCGGTACATAGGGGATTTTCCAAATGGCGTTTGTATGGAGGTTGAATGGAGCTTAGAGCACAACTAGTGTTGGGGAAAAATCCCAAAATTTGGATTTTTTCCCCCAGAACCACAAATAATGTGTTAAGTAGAAGGTGTAAAAACCTATACTTTGGTTGGGGGGAGCTAAATGACGTTTTGGAAATAGATTTTTTCCCCTTGATTTTTTCTCATAATATTAATCTTACTCTTACGACATGGAAATGACAAAAGCATTGGCAGTACGGCAGAGGTTTGTTGCTCAAGGAAAATGGTATCTAAGTGGAATAGGTTCGGGTTGATGCAAAACGAGGAAAATGGTATCTAAGTGGAAAAGGTTCGGGTTGATGCAAAACGAGTTGTTCAAGGATTACATGAGGCTAGTTCGTGAAGGGTGTAACATTCGTGCTTTGTGTGAAGATGTTTCTCGTGCTTGTTGTGTATATGTTCCTCAACCTAGGAATTTAGTATCTCATTGTGTTCCAGCAGTGACGGATCTAAAATTTTCTAGCAACACGGGCTACAATATATAAAAAAAAAAAAATTCTATACAACTAAGAAATTTATTAAAAATTAAAAATTTATATAGAAAAAATAAATTTTTTGGCCGAACACGGGCAAGCCCGGCCTAGATCCACCACTGGTTCCCGGTGAGGCTATTATTTGACCAGCATCCGATATATGGCTGGATTGCTTGCCTTCTTTTCTTTCACCTTTGTTAGGTGGAAGTTTGATTGATGAACGAAAGCTATTTTCCATTTTCAAAAAAATAGAATTGAAAATAAATATTTTTATGAATAATGTTTTTAATTTACATTTATTTAATGATTACAATTTAAAATTGATAGTATTATAAATTAAATAGTAATAAATTAGTAAAGTAACAATTTTGACCGAAGACACTAGGTATCGGGGACACCCTCTGATGTGGCATATACACAGAGTGTCTGTAAATCAAAACTAATGTATATTAGGTTTTTCAATAAAGAATAAACATATATTTTCTTTTGAATAAACCTATATATTTGGGACATTCATTCATTCATAAAATAAAGAAAAATAACAAGATATATGTGGGGTGAGGAGTATAATTAAATTAAATTAATATAGACAAGTATTAGATGAATTATTAATATTATTACTATTATTATTTTAAAGGAAGTATTAGTAATTAGATGAAATTGTTGTTGTTGTTGTTATTATTATTATTATTGAAGATATATTAGATTGGATAAAACATTATGATTTCAAAATTATGGGAAGAGTCGAATACCTCTTTAGATTACTTACTGAGTAATGCTATACGTATAGATGATTATACAAATAAATTTACAAATAGAGAGTAAACTTATAATTTTATCTATATATTTTTTCTTTTTTTAATACACAATATGGGGTGAAATTGTAATTTCACACTATTTTTGTAAAACACAACTGTATATTCTTTTGTATAAGTAGATTAATTCTTAGAGTATTCACATTGGTAGTGTTAAACTAAGATGTTAGTAAAGTTATTAGTTAAAACTCAAAAATATAATTACATCAGTAGTGTTAATGGAGTTGTTAAAATAATCTTTTTAACAACTTATTAATTTTATTATTAAAGTTAACAATAATTTTAACAACTCATATGACCAATCATATTTATTTTTTATATTGTTTATAAGTTAAATAAATTTAATCATGACTCACTTTTAATTTAAAGTTAAATTATAATAGTTAGTTTAAAACTATTAATGTGTTAAATATTAACATTTTTACCTGGCACTTAATAATTATTAAAATCCTATTTTTTATTTATGCGGATACTGAAATCTACCAATGTGGATGATCTTCATTAGTTTGACAATTGGACCAACAGGCAACGTGCAAACATACACAATTGGCCTCGGAAAACACAACCCGCTGACGAGTGTGATCCCCATCAGTGCGTGCCTCCCGATTTCGTGCAAAAGTTCCCGGGGAATTATCTGTGCAAAATCATGTCTATTTCTTCCTCATCGCGTCTGTTTTTTTCCATAATCTTTAGTATCATTGCCTTCTCTGTGATCCGGCTCTCGTCTTCCCTTCCTTTTATTGTACTCCATGGTATTTCCCTTGCTGTATCTTCTTTAAGTGTTGCAGACTAACAGTAATATTCCTCAAAAAAAAAAAAAAAGAAAAAGAAAATAGGTGTTTTGTAATATTGTACTGTCATATTGGACTTTGTTGTAAATGATTCATGCTTATTGTTACTGAATTTAGTTGTAAATGATTGATGATTTTTCTCCCATCCCGTTCCCGTATGGTAGGAATCGGAGATCAGTGCTCCAACAGAGGAGTCAAACAGTTCACCCAGGAACTCAGTGAGTGGTCCAATTCTAAAGGATATTGCGTGTAAGGTTTTTCTAATCCTCATCTGCTTCAGAAATTCCATCTTTTGGGGCGTTTTTTTGGTCGCCTTTCAGTTATAGGTAGAACTCCTATATATTCAGATAGTTTACTGTCTACTGAGAAAACAAATTAAGTTAAGCAGAAGTCCGGTTAATTTTTCATCATTTGAAGTAGATGAAATTTGTTAAAGATGGCTTTGTTTTCTGCTTTTGTTTCTCAAGTGCTCATGAACAGATTTCTTGACTTTTTTTTTTTTTTTGTAATTGGACATTTTCTCGCTAGTGCGCTGTTAATCATTATCTGGTAACTTCTACTTATTTGTTTAACTAAAAACAAAAAAGAAACCTTTGATGTCTTACTTTTTTGAGACAATACTTGACCAATTTGCTTGGTAGTTTACTTGGATGCATATGGAGCTAGTGCTACTACTTCATGCCCCAAGGTCCAGAGTCCATTAGTTACGTAGTTTGTAAGTTATGAATCATACATATATGCAAAGCTTCCTCGTATTTTTTTTGTTTAAAATTGTTACTACAGTAATCTCATTAAGAAAAAAACCTTATTAGTTTTTAGAGACTCATTGAATAATTTTTATGGGCTAGGCTTTTTGTTAGATTGAAATCTCTTGTTTCCTTTTGAGGGAGAACTGTAGGATTTTCCAATTTAATACGTTCCTTTTCTCTTTATTTGGACTGGATTATTTTCTATCCTGTTCTGGGCTAACTACTATGGGTTAGACTTCATCAATTCACAATGCATTTTGATTTCTCTCTCATAACTTATTTGAGTTATTGCCATGATTAATATGTTCTTTACTAGAGACCATGTGTAGTCTACAATCTCTTCCTTTTCAAATATATCTGTCGTTGTCAAAGAAACTTGAGTTGTTATGTTTGGATATTTCTAGAAATAACATTTTGTTGGCAAATGTCTACATTATAATCTACCAATTTATAGATCAAGTTAGTCAAGCATACTTTTTTTACCACATAATTTGTATGATCTAATGTACTACCCACTTATCCACCACTCGATCACTGGTTTCCATCTGTTCATAAGTTAAATTTATCCCAAACTAGTTATAAATCAACGCTTCAAGATTTTCTTAACATTCTTAAATTAATTTGATGATGGACTCTGTGCTTTTACTGTTGGTTTTAGCATGTTGGGTTAATTGGGATTGTTGGATTATTTTATGTAAAAATGCTATTTTACATTTACATTTTTCAACAATCTAGAGAAATTGGAGATGGAGCATGGGATTCCTGGTTTATGAACCTACAGGAGCAAGTAAGTAAAGAAATGACATTTCTTTGTTTTTTCAATCAATTTCCATTTGTTGATTTTGAAGTTGATGTTTCCGTTCTTTTCTTTTCTGCAGACAGATATTGTTTGTAATAAGGTATGGGACAGTTATTTTACATTTACATTTGTCCATGAAGCTGCTTCCTACAGTTTTTCACATCCCTGATGTTCAAAATAAACTATAGGTGAAGCAAATGGAAGAACTCCGTCAAGGCTACAACATTGTTGGTCTCTCACAGGTGACGGTTATGGATATTACATTTCGATTTTCTAAATCACAAATTAAAATGGCCATTTTCTTATTCCTCTTCGAAAGCTATTTGCTGGCTCTAAGTTCTCCATTTTCCCTTGAAATATTTCATTTGACAAAGAGATGGGAAACTGGTGTAGGCAGAAGTGTAACGCAATGAACGAACGCTCAATTGAAGTCCTGTTGATTCTAAATAAATATGATACAACTCTCTTGATCTTCCCCTTTTGATTTACAAGTATTGCAATCACAAGATGATATGTCTTTCGTATAAATTTATGATTTTACCCACGAAAAAATTTCATTAATTTTCTCTTCTGTAATTACTATTGTAATTTCTTAGAATGATTTATAATTAATTTGATTTTCATTCCGGTTTTTGTCTGTCCGTGCAGGGCAACTTAATCTGGTCGAGGTGTTGTGGAGTTCTGTGATGGGGGACCACCGGTAGGAACTGCCTTAAATTGATTATGGATGCTTATTATCTTCTCATCTTTCTAGACTTTTATGGGCTGATTTTTGATTCTTAGTAATTTTTACAAGTTGGAAACTTTTCCTTTTAGAAAGATATGCTTCTATCGTCAAGCATGTTTGAAATTTGTAATAAATGTTTTTATAGAGAACTTTGGGATGAAAGCATTCTAGTATCAGCTCCTATAATAGAGCCCTGGTAACTCTTGTAAACATGTTTTTAAATCAGCGTTATACATGTTTTACGAAGCTGAACGAAAAGCATCTTCCATGAAGGTATTGCTTATGGACAAAATTTAAACTTCTAAAATGAATGTGGACAGCGAGTTATGGACGTAGTACAAATAGCTATTTAATTTTATAATAATTTTTGTCCCTTTCCAATTCATGTTACCATCACCATGCCGGTGCATCAGTGTTTTAATTTGCTTTTGGATTCGGGCAATCTACCGTTTTCCTGTTTGTATTACAGGTTAAGAATTTTATCTCACTTGGAGGACCTCATGCTGGGACTGCTTCTGTTCCTCTATGTGGTGTAAGTGCTGTTATGACTCCCCTTACTGTGTACTGCATCTTCTGTTTGCTATATATGTTACAGTGTTATATACATAGTATTAGAGAAATCTGCCATTTATGACATTTTATTTCCATTATTTTTAGTTACCTGCTAATAGAGATTACAAAACTATGAATGTTGAAGATAACAAAGATGTGGAAATCGAAATTGATTATGTTAGTTATAGGTTGTTTATGGAGTGAGAATGTTTGGGGTCCACTTCGGTGTTTGATTCTCGTTATGGTTTCCACATTACAGTTCTGCCTGCCATCGACTTGACAACTACTGAATTATGACGACACATTCCTAACACTCATTTAATCTCTACCACTCATTTTACCTCATTATAATTCAAAACCGTAATGAGAATCGAACACCTGGGCTAGCATGATTGCAGTCTCTTGAATTATAATTCAAGTTGGTCAAACTCTGTTTATAGCTACACAATTTATGGGACCTACCATTAACCACATTTTATCCACGCATTTTAACTACCTACCACTTATCTTACTTTACATAATTGAACACATGGATATTCGACCACTTCAATTACGTGAATTTAAAGGACGAGAGCAATGTTAATTTAAATGATCTAATATGTTTGCTTTTGGAAAAGAAATGGATCTAAATTTACTTCAGTATCCGCCTACATGCATTTTTAAATTCTCCTACACCTCAGATATGGGCCAAACGGTTCTTACTTTCTTCACCAAATTGGCGCTGAAGTACTGGTGGGCGTTGGATTTGGTACTAGTTCTCACTAGTTAGCTGACGTGCTTACAAATTTTTGAAGGCAGTTAATATTTTGTTGGGCCTGCTCGGTGTTTCATGAATAGAATAATGATATTAATGCTTTGACTTCGATCTCAGCAATGCTCCTCTATTATTATCCCTAGTTTCACCTTTGTGTTTAGCCTATTGAATGATTTTTTCTTTTTTCTTTTTTTTTTTTTTCTTTCTTTAATTCCCTCCACGCTGACATTACCTTGTCTTGCAGTCTGGCATCTTTTGCATCATAGCCGACAATCTAATAAAATCAGAGATATATTCAGACTACATTCAAGTATACGTTTCTTCGTTATGTCATCTTGAGATATACTGGAAATTACAATGCTTCTAGCAACTGAGTTCTTATTTGTGAATTGCAGGCTCACTTGGCTCCCAGCGGCTATCTTAAGCTACCTAATGTGAGTAATGATGTATATGTTTGCAGTGAGTCATATTAGAACTTTGTATTGAACTTCTCAAAATAGCTTGGTTGAACTTGAAGATTCACTCATTGAAATTGAATAAGTAAACATGAAATCTCTGCAAGTGTAACTTGAGAATAGTGAATCCCTTTCCCTTGCTATAAATGAAAATGAAATACGAGATTTCTTCGGCCTTTTTTGCATGCAGTTGCAGCTGTATTATTCAAAGTTAATTGATTCCAGTAATTGGAAGTGACAGTACATGGATTAGCTCTTCCGATCTTCTCGTCTTTTCCCGATTTTTATTTTTTCTGCATGTCTGCCTTCAGTTTCCTTCTCTTCTATGGACTATATATCTTCTAAATTGAAGGATGACCTTTTGGCTTGGGAATCACTAAATCTTGAATGTAACAATTGCTTTCTTCCAGGATATTGCCGAGTACCTGCACAAGTGTAGGTTTCTCCCAAAGCTTAATAATGAACTCCCTGAAGAGAGAAACAACACTTACAAGGAACGGTTCAGTAGCTTGCAGAATCTTGTACTTATAATGGTATGGGAAAAGCTGACCTACTTATTAGCCTCAGCATCATTGTCCTTTGGTTTTACTTGTGTTCTTGCATGCTTCTCCAATCTGCTTTTGATGGTATGTATACTTGATCCTCTCTCTGACTAACATGTAACAGTTCGAGCATGACACTGTTTTGATACCAAAAGAAACAGCCTGGTTTGGATATTATCCAGATGGAGCCTTCAGTCCAGTGTTGCCGCCACAGCAGGTAACACAATCCTATTTCGGATCTAGAAAGTTATTTCGTCATATCATATTTTAATTGCTTCCATTTTACTTGCCTGAAACTTGTCATCTGGGAAAAAAAATTCGTAAGCAAAAATACTCAAGTACCCTCCCTTCAGGACTTAAAAAGAATTCAACAAAAACATGCTTGTAACTGTCAATGTGTTTTGATTTCAGAAGCCATATAGAAAATAGATTGTATACACCTCTCTCTGTTTTTTCCCTCTGAAACACGCTCTTCACATGATTCCATTGATGATAATACATGGAACACGATGAAAGATACTCTAGGAGTCATTTTGAGATTGTTCAATGAAAGTATTAACAAGTCTTGTGTGATCAGACTAAGCTATATACTGAGGATTGGATTGGATTGAAGATCTTGGATGAAGCCGGACAGGTGAAGTACATCAAGGTGTCAGGAAATCATCTTGGAATCTCCAAAGATGACATGAAGAAGCACGTCGTTCCTTATTTGGAGGATGATGCGTCTAAAGAAGGCAATTTTGCTGAAAATCTTGCTAATGCAGGCAGGACGCAAAGCAAAAGGGACATGCAAAACTCGGGTGAGACCGAGGTAATAACTGATGAATCATCTTACTACAGGTGGCCATTGCCTGTCAAGAGCTTCTTTGGAGGACTGCTTGGCATTACTAAAGATGATTAAGTGGTTCAGGTTAACCCTTACTTTTTATCACATAAACACGTACAAATGTGTGCCCATATTGAGTTGTGTCACATTATGGCTCTTGAAGTTCAGCTGACATTTGTATTGTACAGAAAAAGGCATATGTATTCCTCGGAACAAAATATCAAAGTTCGTGTGTTTTAATCCGATAGACACTCAATGGCACCTTTATGGATATTGCTGAGTTTTGACTGTCTTCTTATCTTGTTTCGGCTGGGCAAAAGTAATATAGAGAAAAGACACAGAGAATACGTGGAAATGCAAATTTTTTATAGGAGTGATAATACGAAAAGGCGATTCCATGGCATACATATTCTTGTCAGGCAATATTTTAACAAAGACAAAATTTTTTATATATTACATTTATATTCAAGCTTAGTTTTAGGCAAATACCTTGCCGGTTGATCAGGAAATATTGTCTTAATAGAGAGCAATTTGGCTTTATGTTGCCTGCAAAACTACTCTAGGTATATTGAACTTGGTACTATCTTATATCATTTAAAATTTAAATGTGATAATTTGTATCTAGAAATATTTGTTAATTGGTACAAATCACCATGTTTCATCGACTTGAGAATATTGAATTCTCTGTACACATGAAGAGGGTAGAAAGTTCTACTAAATGGCATTCTTGTTGCATCCTGAGTCGGCCCGGGTTCCGACCCACGTCGGATTCGAAGGAAAAAGGGCATAATAATATGGGTTTATACTAAGTCTTTGGAATGAGGAATTGACGAATGTGGAGAATGGGAGTAAGAGAAGAAAGGGATACCCTTCCCTCCAAAATATGCAAAAAGCTAGCGTACGCACTCCAAAAGAGAATCCTAACTACATTCACGCGACCTCTTCTTTTTCTTTCCCAAAACTGCCCTTGTAATCTCGTCTTTATTTAATCCAAATCCATGCTATGATTTCACAATCTTTCCCCAAATTATCTTTAATTTTATTGATAATCAGTAATTCAGATAGTTGCATGGTTGAATACCAGTTAGTTTAGTTGTCCATTCAAGATAAATTATAAATCATTTTTTAATTATATATATATATATATATATAGATAAAATTAAACGACGAATAAGGAGATAACACATGTATTTCATATAAAATTTGCAGCTAAAAAATAGATTTTGCTAGCATTGTTCGTTGCTTAGTATTTTCTTAAGAATACAATGATCTATAGAGATTTCTATTAGATGACGCTAAATTCGAGTACACTCGTTTTTCCATCCCTCTCCCATGTCCTACCATGTGAGCTAGAGATAGTTCAAATGTTTTTGCTTTCTACACTCATCTCTCTACTTTAGTCAACAATTCGATTTTGTCATCACTGCAGATAAGTGCTTTAATTCTAGTTAACAACAGACAACAAAGAAGTTCTAAATTTCGACAAGAATATAATTTGTAAGAATGAATTATAGAACATTTTTTCCCCTTTCCATTCATTTGAAAATTGTGTTTTATTCCCGTTTCGAGATGAACTTATTTTATTTTTCTTTAGCATTCACAAGGTACGATTCCAATTTATAAGATCCTGAAAAATAAGATAGAAACATGTTGAGAAACAAACAAAAATAAAAATGAAAATGATAAGGGCATGAGTGTCAAATGATATTGGAATGGTTAAAAAGAGCAAAAAGCATGTCATGCAAATGGGGTCACTAGTCCCCAGAACTTTATCCCATTTACCCTCTACTTTTTCTACACTCATCCATCCTTAGTCTCTAAGACTTCTATCCATCAGCCCAACTCTTTCACATACAAATTCAGATCCAAAAACCAGAGTTTTCTGTGTTTTATCAATGGCAGATACATTGTCTTACACCTCCAAATCCCAAAAAGTAGAGATCACAAAAC
Source organism: Nyctanthes arbor-tristis (assembly GCA_963692815.1). Lineage (NCBI taxonomy): Eukaryota > Viridiplantae > Streptophyta > Magnoliopsida > Lamiales > Oleaceae > Nyctanthes > Nyctanthes arbor-tristis. The sequence goes on along the minus strand of CAVNYN010288860.1, from coordinate 30,940 downwards.
GCGTTTAACCATTCAAATCGAAGTAAGTTTTCCTATACTTATTTGTACAAAGCTATTATTGTTACAATTTTTCTGGTTCTGCTCCCACTATTCCCTACCCAAGCTCCTGAATTCATTAATCAAACCCTGCATGCTAGAAGTTGGGAGCTTTTGCAGCTTATTTTTGTGGGTATAGCCGTCTCTTATGGTCTTTTCAGCACGAAAAATGATGATGATACAGATAAAGATCATGGCTCTAAGTTCGACAATGCACAAACATATGTATCTAAGTTGCTTCCGGTTTCATCAGTTTTTGATGATGAAACCGAAAACCAAACTGTAGCTGATGAGAACAAGATTCAAACATGGAATTCTCAGTACTATAGGGGGAAGCCACTCATGGTGGTGGCTAAAGAAAGAAGCCCTATCAGTACGGAAGAAAAAGAGTCTACTAGTTCAGGAGTCAGCCAAAAGCCTCTGCTTTTGCCGGTTAGAAGCCTCAAACAGCGCGTGCCGGAGTCTGTTGAGGTAGATGATTCCGGTGGAAAAACTGATTCTGCAATTAGTAGATCAAGATCCAATTCAGGGTCAAAAAGATTTAGCAACAGCAGTTCAAGAAAGTCAAGAAATGGTGAAGTTGGAGGAATTAATCCTGTAAATTTGGGGGAAAAAGTAGATGACAATGTTGTCCTTCGTTCGCCAATTCCATGGCGATCAAGATCGGGAAGGATCCAAATGAAGGAAAACGGAGATGACCCTCCTTCTTATTCAATGGAGGAGGAGTCTGAAATCAATAGCCTGGAATCGCCTTCTTTTGTGTCCTCCAAATCTAATTCTACTTCAGCAACTCCCAAAATTTTATCTCCTTCACCGTCAATATCTTCACCCAAAAAGCATTCTTCTTTATCTTCAAAGGAATCTCAAGCCAAAAGTAGTGAAGATTTGATGAGAAAAAAGAATTCCCACAAATTTTCATCTCCACCACCTCCTCCACCTCCGCCTCCAACACATCTCCGGAAATCTGTTCTGACGAAATCTAATTCCAGCGTGTTGCTCGATGGAGGTTCTTCTGAAAAGCAATTGAGACGAAGTGTCAGAAGCGTGCCAACACAAGAAATTAGCGAGACAGAGTTGGACGAACCACCAAGAAGAGCCAATGTTGGGTCAGATTTCAAGGCATCCAGAGTTCAAAGTGATGATGTTCCTCCAGTAATGGGGAAGTCTGTTCGAACATTCAGGCGTGGGGAATTTCAAACAGAGAAAAGTCCTCAACAATACGAAGCAACAACGTTCCCTGACAGAAGCCAAGGATATGCCAACAAATCCGCGTATGAAAATCTCTCTCCAAATAATGCATTACCAAAGAAGGAAGTTGTTGAAAGGTTTATTGAGGAAACTAGTGAAGAACACGATGACTACTCCTCAGAGACAGAGTTCGAAGATGATGACAGCTTTGAAGGAGTTAGCCCAGGAAATAATGGAAATAACTCAAATGCAAATGCAGATGATAATGAGAATTGTGACACAGGACGTGATGTGGACAAGAAGGCAGATGAGTTCATTGCAAAATTCAGGGAGCAGATTAGACTTCAAAGAATTGAATCTATTAGAAGATCCACTGCACAGCGGGCAGCTGGAAAGAGTGTGAGGTAACTCATTTCAGCTGATCTGGTTTCATCGCTAACATTTAGAGGTTTGTCCTTTACTTTTTATTTTTATCTTTTTTCCCCCACAAATTCATGGACCTTGGTATAGAGGGATTGATGGATATGTATTTCCAAATGTAACTCTAAATCAGACAAATATACATAGTACTATTATGGATTAGTCTCCTAATGCAGACAGTTACCTTTCAGCAGCCATTCTATGTGCTTGAATTTTTTACGCGGTGATCGGTTGCACAATCATGCACTCTTCCTAACCTTCAGGTTTAGTTTGGATATGTTTAGCCGTACTATCTTACATTTTTTGATTAAGAATTGATGAATGATTTTTTTCCCCTCTTAAGTTTTTTCTAATTGTTCAACACTTTCTTATGTATCCATGGATGCCTAATACAATGCTCTCTCTCTCTCTCTCTCTCTCTCTCTCTCTCTCTCTGCGCTCTAGTTCAGCAACATTCGTATAAACTAATGAACAATCAATTCAATTCCCTATAACCAAAAGTATTGGTCATTTTAGACTTATGAAGATGACATTCAATTGATTGTCGTTATTGGGAAGGTTTGTTTAGGTCAATCTGATTTGGATCTCTTGGCCAAATTTATTGGTTAAGTTAAATCTGGTCAAGATCAAGTCAAGCTTAATGTATTATGCATCTTATAATGTAATATCAGCCATACCAAGTGGAAAAATGTATTATACATAAACATAATCGAAGCTTCAATTCTCGTGGAGAAAAAACTTAAATTATAGCAAGCTGCAATACTCTCGTGCAATAAAACAATCTAAAATATAGCACACCATGAGGTGGAATAACTTACATGTACAAAGATGCTGAATTTCCACAATTGTTCTGAGTGACATGTTTTCTTGGACTTGAATAATATCAATCACTGTATTCAAGATATACAGGTACAAACTTTTCTTTAGCTACTATTAAGTCCAACTGACTCTTCAATAGCCAGTTCTTCATCTTCTTGGCCACTCAATTGTGTATGCTAGTTTTATTGATGCCATGACCAATGAGGAAATTTCCATCTGATAATGTTAAAACGGAAATGGAAAAAAGGAGGGAAAAAATCTTTCAAGTTTGAAATTCAGTATTAATTTGATAGGGAAATTGCGACTGTTCACAGTTTTTGCTGTTTCTCAGGCCAACTTTTACCGTATATGTCTGGTACTTTATTGCAAAGTGAATGCACACAGTTAACCGATGGCATTGAAATCACAAGCTTAAAATTTTGGGACATCATGATTATAGAATAGATATCACATGTTTTGAGTTTATGAATTCACTTAGGCCATTAATTGGAGTCTATGTAGGATAAACTAAATGAACTCAAATAAAAAACAGCTATAATATGTTCGCTGAGTTAGAACCTAAACCAGACAAAAATGTGTATGAAATTGATGATTTTTTGAGAATTGATTGTGGGAGAAGTGATTTTTTGGGAAGACGTGTCATTAAATAGGAATATGGGGAATTGTGAAAACTGATTTTTTATTTTAAAAAAAGATGTGTGGTTGAGAATGAATTAGCACAAAATTTGATAAGAATAGATTCTTATGAAATCAATTTCATACACACCCTAAGTTCGTCAACATCAGGAACCATGTAAGATGGCTGAACCGCTGAAGCAATAATGAGAAAAAGGGAGTTCCCTCAATTGCCAAACAATAAGCTATGTCTTCAGGATTATATGGTAATGTTCTTCACCAGATTTGATCAATCAATGAACATACAAGTGGAATATACAACAGAAAAAGAGTTAATTAAGAATATGGCCAGACAATCAAGTCTATGTAAAAATGCATGAAGTGTCCTCCTCTGTCCTTTAAATTCTGGCATGGCATTTCAGTTAAAAGAGCTGGCTGGCAACTATAAAGTTTTCCCAGCTAGATTATCTCTCTCAATCAGAGTTTGTTAGAAGCTTGACCTGTTATTGAAGGCATCTGAGGTGATAAAGAGACAGATGAAGTCTTTACTTCTTAAGCATATTTATTATCTCACAGGAGACTTCTTACATAAGTATTTTCCTATCAAGGAAGGAATGTGATACAAAATTATGATGTCTGGTAAGAGCCAACAAAGGAAAGAGATATAGCGCGTAGAATTTCAAACATAGAATTGCTCTGACCTCTGCATTGCCCCCAGCCCCATTTTCTATATTGTAACTTACAAAACCAAAACCTAAAAAGAAAAAAAAAATGCAGAAAGCATTAATAGATGCTTTCAGTAAAGTTTGCCTAGTCAAATATGGTCACACTGATCTCTCAGCCTGTCAGCCATAATGCAGATGAAGTAAACATTGAAGTAAAATCTTCCTGTGGAATATTCTAGAGAATTCAGGCTATAACTAGGTATTTCTAATTACAGCATGTAGTAATAATCAACTGAATAACAAGAAGAAGTTAATCATATTCATATGCAGAAAACTCATGATTGGACACATTGAAGACGGTGGAGAAATGGAGTGCAGGATGACATGCATATTGCAACAAAAAGCATGTCACCTTATATAAAATCTCTTGGACTCTCTCTATTTCTAAAATGCTCACGAGAAATTGACCTACCTTTCTCCATAACAATCAGGATACAGTTACATAGGCACAGTATTGGTAACCCAACTTCAAAAGCCTAAATTTACTGGAGTTATAACATGTTAAGATCAAATCATATCATCTTTATCATCAAAATGAGAAGAATACCTGCAGTCTACAAAAGATGTCCAAGAATCAACACTTTATACGGCTCCATCTTCTTCATAGAATGTACTTCAACCATCACATAAAAAAAGTATAAACATTCTTGAAAAGTAGCCAGTTTTCTCTCCAGCACACTATCGCATTCAAGTTTCTGAGTCCCAATTTATTAGCCACCATGACAGCCATCTTCCGCTACTTGCCAATTAAGACCAAATTTTTTCAACACTGAAAAATTAGAAAGTTTCAGTCCCTAAGATCTTTAATTTGTGCAGGAACACAGTTACAGATACTAGTCAAACAGGCCGTGTTTTCGACAGACTGGGTTTTCAATTTCTTAATCGTTACAAACGATACCTCTCAACATCAAGGTTCTCACAACAAATAGAAGATACCAATGAACTCCATACAGATATCTTTGGTATCTTAGCTTGACTGATCATCTCCTCCAACCATAAAATGGCTTTATACGGCTTTCCAATAAAGATCGGAAGAGCCTGTATAACTTTATTGTATGTTTCACCTCCAGGAAGATAAGAGTGACTTAGCATCTGCTCCAACAACTGACTGGCTTCTAAGTATTTAGCATCACTACAGAGTCTGTAAATAAGAATTTCATATGTTTCCTTGTTAGGAAGACAGCCAACCTGCCTAGACATCTTCTCAAAATAGCCCAACGCCACATTGGATTTTCCTTTGTTACAAAGTCCTCTTATTACAATATTATATAACCTAACAGTTGGAAGACAACTATTCTCCACCATCTCCCTTTCAAGCACATCTAACACTTGGTCGATTGATCCTGATGCAAATAATGCTACAACTTTAGCTTCATAAATTAGTGCAGATGGTCTTAAACCTCGGACATACATTTCTTTGAGCACTTCATCACCCTTGTCAACCTTTCCTTCAGAGTAAAGATCAACAGCCAATGACCTGTATCCATTACAGCTGGGAACTGTTCCTTTGATCAACACCTCATTGATTAAGGCTTTTGCATTATGGATGCTCGCTTGATTTTCATGATTGCTTTCACTCAGGTCAAGCTGTATTTGGAACCGTTTCGGAGCCTTGAGCCCTTTCCTTAAGATCGGAAGAGCGTCGATTTCTACAGCCTTATGGACCTCTCCGTTCTCACACAAAGCATCCAAAAGAGTTCTATATATAGAAATATCTGCACCGCTACCCCTTTGAGAAATCTTCCACAACATTGAGTGTAACAAATGGGTGGCCTCAGTGAGTCTCCCATCTGCACATAAACCCCTCATCAAAGTCGAATATGTTTCCCTGTCTGGATAGAGGCACTGATAATCCATTTCTTGGAAAATGCACAATGCAAGATCAGAACGATGTATGCGACAAAGACCATATATAAGCGAATTCAAGGCCTGGGTCATAGACTTGACTTCCCATCGGCAAGAATTTTCTAAAAAGAGGTCATAAGTGGTTTCTAGCTTGTTCTCTTTCATTAAGATCTTCAGAAGAGTAATGAAAGATTTGGTCCAGTTCACACAATTAAACTGCGGAAGACTTCTAAATAGAGCAACTGCTTCGTCTAACAAACCCGCTTTTGCATAAGTTTTTATGGCACCAGCAAATACTGAGTCCCTACATTCGCAGGAGTCGTCTTTCATCCTATAAATTACTTCTTTCATCTCATGCAGTCGTCCTGCCCTTCCTAGGATGTCAATCATTGCAGCATATGCAGGACCATTATGGCGATAATCTGGGCATCTGTCTTTTGCCTGACCGAATAACTCCAAAGCCCTTAGAGGGTTTTTCTGGCTTCGTATAAGCTTGATCACATAAGAGGGTGTAACCCGCCTTGGCCATCTGAGATTCATGGTCCTCAGCACCTTCAATCTACCCTATGAACTACTGAAAAGGAAACACCTTTGGTGTCAGTAAAAAGGACCAAACATAGATTTCTGAGTTATCGTTTAAGTCAGACAATTGATCGAGCACTTTCCGTGCAGCTTCAGATATGACAACTCATATTATGTTGCTAATGCTTATAACTGAATGGGTGCAAGTTTGCCTGGTAATGCAACTGTGTGGGTGCAATTTTGCCAAGATGACTTTAAGAAAAGAGATTTTCAGGAGAAAACGAATTTGGTAGCATCAAATACGCTAATTTTGCGCGAGACTCGGGAAGGTATTTAACCAGATTTAAAAGGAATTGAATGCATCGGCTTTTCGTTATAGACATTGCCGCTTTTTCTTTTTCTTTTTAAATTACCCGTGTTTTTAACTTTTTTCTTTTTCGACTTATTATTATTATTATTTTTTTTTGAAAATTCTTTTTCGACTTATTAATTTTTTTTGAAGAATTTTCGACTTATTAATTAATATATTATTATTTATATAATTTTTCTTTTGTCTAATACTACATCCGTCCCATAAAAATAGTCATGTATTTCTCATTTGTCCGTCGCAAAATATAGACCAATTTCCCTTTAGTAATGTAGTTGAATTATATATTTTTGTTGAATATGCATTGTTATAAATAAAATAGAATAATCAATAAACGAAATTATATAATACTAATAGAAAAATGATCTTAAATTTACTTTTTTTAATACTATTAAATTAAATGAGCTTTTTTTTTTTAATCCTTGTAATAATAATAGAAAAAGGCTATCTTGTGAAACCGAGGTATATTTTGGCCGTTATAACTCATGATCTAGTAGTATGAAGAACAACAATTTAAAATGTCAACCTTAAGATAACGGGGCTGTTTAAGTCTTCTGATCTTGATATCACTGTAACTTAAGTTAAAGACATACGATGAAAAACTGAGGTGGATTTAGGAGAATATTTATACGCAAGGACATGAGATCTCACTTAGAACCATGTATTGTGTATTTGAGCTCCTTCCTCTAGCATCCATGTCATGAGAAGGATGTCTACTTGTGGAAGAGATGTGAGCATATTTTTGCTTGATGTTGCTAAATAGATTTGACATCCATTATAATTTATAATCCCTTTTGAAATGCTATTAAATAGATCCCTTTTGACGTAAAAATGATATCCCGTTATAAATCTGGCGAGACATCAGGACAATCCCCTTACGTTTCTTTTCTCATCAGCAGACATATTTCACTCTCTTTTTGCATTATGTCTTGTTAATTTTGAAGTTAATTCAGATGCTGTCACTTTCTTAGCTTCAAGCAAGGCCTGTACTACACTAATTTCATTAATTAACTTATGAGTATCATATAATAGCTCTTTGACAGAATAAATACAAATAGAGAGAACTTGTATCAATAAGATATCAAAGGAATTGTGCCTAATAATATGAGCATGATCCCATGCAAATGTGTGTAAACAGAGTCAGCATAACACTGGCCCGTAGTCGCGTCCCCATTTATTTGCCCTTGCAAGGCGGTAACGGCTTGCCACACAAGCACAAGTTGTGAGCATATGCAGCTGCCTTGAAGACGTTAAAGGGCCGTCCTTGCGGAATCTCTCCGCACAATCTATTTGCCCTGAAGTTTGCATGTTTTACTGCCTCAATTCCCAGCAAGCTATCCGGAATCTTTCCTGTAAGTCCATTGATCGACAAATCTAGCCATTGCAATTTCAGTAACAGTCCTAAACTTGTTGGGATCGTCCCTGTGATATGATTTCTTGAAACGTCAAATCTTTCAAGCTTGGCAAGGTTGGATATTGAACTAGGAATGTGGCCTTCAATTCTGTTACTTCCTATGTTGAGCACCTTTAAGTTCAACCCGCTGTGGAATTCAGGGATCCTTCCTGAAATTTGATTCCTTGACAGATCGATAACCTCCAAGAATTTGCTCGTCTTGTTGTTTAATATGCTTGAAAGAGAACCAAACAGTAGGTTTGAATGGAGATCAATAGAGGAAAGCTGATCCGAAAGTCTGATTGAGGAGAGATCAATCTTCAACAGGTTATTAGAAATCTTGGCACTCTGCAAGCTTGATGTCTTTACAAAAAAATTTGAAATCCCGTCTACAAAATAGTTGTCCGACAGGTCTAAGGTTGTCAAGGAGTCCGGCCGAGTAAAGTTTGGGAGGGTTCCTCTAAGCTTGCAGCCTGCAAGATGGACATCAGAAAGTTGTCTGTTTCTGATCCACTGAGGAACTGTCCCTAAATTAAGGTTGTTGTAGGACAGATCTATGGATAACAGAGAAGGTAGTCCCTTGGAAAATGCTATATTAGGTAATGGATCCATAAGAGAATTTCTAGACAGGTTCAGATTCCATAAGTTCTGCAAGTTTGCAAAAGATTCTGGAATCTGGCCTGTAAGTCGATTGGAGCTCAATCTTAGCACAGAAAGAGACTTCAAGTTGCCAATTTGCGTTGGAATTCTTCCGGTGAGCAGATTCTGATTGAGGGATAGCTCGGAGAGCTGGACCAGATTGCACAAAGAATCGGGTATCGGCCCTGATATCTGGTTGCTGGTGAGCACAAGATAATTCAAGGATCGAAGCTGCCCCAAAAAATCCGGGATGGATCCAGATAACAAATTGAAGCTGAGATCGAGAGACTGCAAGTGGACAAGATTCTTCAGGCTTGCCGGGACAGGACCGGTCAGGGAGTTCCGAGCTAAATTCAACTGAAGGAGGCTTCTCAAGTTCCCCAATGCAGGAGGAATTAGGCCAGTCAGATGATTGCCACTGAAAGACAGTGTCTGAAGCAAAGACAACTGACTCAAAATAGAAGGGATCTCTCCTTGCAGGGCATTGTCATCTAAGACGAGTTGCGTGAGTCGACTAAGGTTGGAGAAACTCCGTGGGATTGGCCCCATGATTCGTTTCATGCCGCTGATCACCATTACCTCCAAGAAATGTAGATCACCAAGAGAGGGGGACAAAATGCCTTTCATGGAAACACTCGTATCCCCATCAGATGGCCTTTGCAGGATCAACCTATTAACCCGTCCGGTAGCCGGATCACACTCGACGCCTTCCCATCCGCCGCCGCAACAATCTTTTCCGGTCCAAGTGGATAATATATCGGTGGTATCCTTCCATATCCTGGCCTTGAACCCAACAAGAGCCGTTCTATCAGCCTCTGAACAAGCTGGAGAGGATGCCTCCGAAAATTCACCATAAAAGAATACGGTAATAATTAGTAAAAGCTTTATCATAACCCGAATTGAAATCTTCATTTCTGAATGGAAGGAGAGGTTGAAATATTTCCGAATAAAAAGTGGGAGTCCGACAAAGAATTCTAAAGGAAAAAACTACTTTACTAGGATTTCTTTACATAAAATACAGTAAAAGGAGGCATGGGAGAATTCTTGATTTCATGTAGAAAACAAGGCATAATGATGGAGAAAGAATGATATGAGGTGAAAACCCTGTCTCTCTTTTTATAGAAGGTCAGTGAAAAACTTTGTCGTTGAAACAAGAAAATTGGTAAAATTGGTAAAATGGGGGAAGAAAATTAGGGTTCACATGAAAAATTGTGACCGTTCACGAGGATCCTAATTCAATTTGAACGTTGGAGCGCACTATATTCAAATTCATCTTTTTACCTGTTTTGTCTCTTTGAAATCTCTCGTTTTCTTCTTGCTTTGGTCCACTGCTTCCTACTACTTTGAAAATTATGCTCTCTCTTTCGTTTTCACCGCATTTCATGAAGACGGTTTGCACACAAACGGAAAAGAAATGCAACGCTACAACGACACCATACATCACGTGATGAGAAAGGTTTAGCACCCGTCATTGGAACCTTATTACGACTGCTAATTCAGACTAGATCGAGGTTGCATGTGAAAACTAGAAAAGGTGAAGTAGCTTTCATACAAGTTTTGCTACATGTACAAAAAGATATAAAAAATTTTACAAATAAGTATCTTACTTTTTTACAAGAAATGCTACATAAACACAAAGTTCCTCGTAAAATTTAACACAAGATACACTTCGCATCATTCCACATTTTTCTCGAAATCACTTTTTGATTAATAGCAACCACGAGTTTAACATATACCTAATTAAAACCTAGGTCCACTTTTTATGTACAACTACTATTTTTTCATTGTAGAATATATTATTTGGATAATAATGTAATTCTTACTTTAGGAAAAAAAAAAAAGGGGGTTAAACAAAAATAAAAACCAACGGTCAAATCAGTTTAACTTCGACCCCAACTCAACACAACAGTGCCTAAATTCAGTACACAGTTTACGAAGACATTTTGGGCTAGGCCTTGTATTTGATTGAGAGCAACTGCTTTTGGACGACAAAATTTCACTCAAGACAAAGTTCTTATATACCATTGATTTCTTTTCTTCTTGATCATTGTAAAGAAACACGTATTTACACATATATACAGGTTTACGCAGCAAGCGCTTTCTTTAAGAAACTAAATGCAGCAATGACCAACAACATAACTACCACTTTCTTGGAAGCTAGTATCCTGAGGTTCACCCTAAGACCATGCTCTTTCATAAATCTTGCTGTAGTCTCGCGCAACCACGCGATCCAAGAAAGGAGCCAACATAGGACCAGCTTGACGGTCACGCTTTGCACGCCATCTGAAATCTGAACATAGGACCAATCAGAACCTCCTTGGGTGCAGTTCACCCGATTTAACCCAATACATTCATTCAGCCATCCTGAGAGAGTGACTAGCAATTTTGCTAGCCACGCAATCTCATCATTGGAGGCAGGCCGTTTCATCCAATCGCCCTTGTATTTTATTTCATCGCCACCACGGTTTCCAAATCTTCTCCTGGGCTTGAATATTTCATCACGTGATTGCAGCTGCTGCATATTTTTTGACTGGGGTGGTGTTCCAAACGAATAAGTTCTCGTCATAGGACTACCAAACAAGCTGCCCACCTGGGCTTTCAAGGAGTCTAGACACACTAGATTCTGAGATGCATTGTTACTTGAGACTGCTTGCAGCTCAGATTCCGCGCGCAACAAAAAGAGCTGCAGAAAAAGAAATTACCCCAAGTATTAAAATATACTACTCCAGACAGGCACAGAAAGTGTGATTAAGCAGCGTATTTATAAAACCTGAAGCAATTGCCGTCCACCATCCTCTCCATCACTAAAGAGCCGTAAATCTTTGTTCCAATTCTCATGCCCATCTGCATCACTCTCACATAAACCATCCTCCCAGTCCTGATACATACCAATAAGTTGTAAATGTATCTGAATAACTTGTGTCCCACTCCTAGACTCGTAGAAAACATAATGTCCACAAGACCCATCAATGAGCATAAATAAATTAAGCATTTCCAGAAACATTGGGAAATAAATATGATGTTCATCTACGGCTCTAATGATCTACCTTTACAGTTCATAAAAAATAAAAAGAAATGGCATGGTGTAGAAAAGAGATGAATCTAAGCAGCACATATGCAAAGAAAGGATGCAGCTATATGAAGGGAACATGGAAAATACTTGATAGTGACACTCCTGTTTTGACACGTTACCCTCTGATAGCAGTGTTACTTTAAAGAAAGAATTTCAAGAAAAAGATATCCATGGGAAACTATTATCGAACAACGATCAGCTGTTTCCCAGCTTCAAGTGCCTAAAAGTTCACATATCTGCCAAGATCAGTGGAAGTCAAAGTTCACTGTTGAAGTATTGTAGCCACCGCATGCAGATGTATGGTCAATTAACTTGTTAAATCTAATTTCATATGTTTAAGGGTTCAGAAAACCTGTATTTCACTCTTTAACTGAACTTTCATCTATTCGTGAAAAGTCTAAAATAAAGCCTAATAGAGATATTCATAGATACAAAGACATACAGAAAGGAAAATTAAACCACATTGAATAAGAAATGCGTAAATTAGAGATACCTGTAATTGCTGGCAGATTATTGGAACAAATCTGTTTGATGTATTAAGTTGAGGTTTAGATGTTTCAGCTTGTTTTGAATGGAAAATAGAGTCAAAATTCTTTATGAGGTCCTTCAACTCAGTTGATGAAATTAATATGTTTATAACCTGCAAGAGAGAGAGAGAGAGAGAGAGCAAATTAACATCCCTCAATCTGGAAAAATTCCAGGAACTAGTAACTTAAGAGATAACTTATAAAGAGCGAAAACCAGGATTTCATGACCTGTTAAATCAAGCCATCCAGTCAACTCAAAAAGCAGGTTCTGTCCAAATTTGTATCACAGGAAATCGGCTAATGCGTGGTCAAAAAGATAAAAATACCAAAATTATTCTATTGAGAACACAAGAGGAATCATAAAAGGCGTTCAGCAAATAGTTGCTGGGTACAATGGTCGAACCCTTCTTGTCCCCTTATTGAAAGTTTAGTTCATAGATAAGGAAAAGGGGAAAGGAATTTCAAGAGGGGGGGTGTTTTTTTTTTTTTTTTTTTTTTGGGGGGGGGGGGGGGG